>JAYXIM010043208.1:0-13351 GCA_037575425.1 Anastrepha fraterculus
GTAATTTTAGTGTTAAAATGTATTAAATTAATTAAATTTTTTAATTTATAAATTTTTTTTATAATTTTTTAAGGTAACTTTAACTAATTAACTCCAGTTATTTATTATGAAAATTTAAGTATAATAAGAATCTTTTAGCAAAACTTCAGTTCGGTTTCGGTTCAGCTTCAGCCAAAAACAGTCGAACTTGACTTCTTTAAATTTTAGTTTTGAAAAATTGTATCGGTTCTAAATTTTTTGTAACATTTTTCAAATATTGGTATCAAATTTATTAAGTGTTTTTTTTGTTTTTTTGTTTTTTGCTTTCAAACATCATCTGCACCTCCATCGAGCGGAGCTAATTGCTAATGCAGTGCAAATTTGCTCTATAGCGAAGAGCTAAAAGTGCCGATGAGCGAATACTTTTACATTGCTGCATATAATTATTCAATTATAGTTAAATTTAAAAATTAAATAATCACTACATGTAAATTTTTTTTTTATAAACATAACTATATGTATGTTACAATATATGATCAAATTAATCCTATTGAGATGTATGTGCGTTTTGCATTTTTTATTAATAAAAATACTGAATTTTTCAAAATTCTGATTATTTATTACTTACACCCTTAAATGTTCTATTTGGGTTCAGCTTCGACTGAAATTGGCTGAAGTTCGATTCGCCCCTAAAAATCGCGCTTTGGGCGTTCTATAGTTAATTACAAAAAGGATTAAAGCTTTATAAAAAAATAAAAGTGGCTTTTAAGGAATCTCCTTAAAAATAAAGAAGCATTCGCACGGACTACTCGAAGATGTACCAGGTTTGGGCATTTTGCACTACCACTAAATTGAACTACCACTAAACTGAACTACCACTAATTTTTCTTAGTGGTAGTTAAAATATGTAAGTGTTTCATTATTACTAAATATTCAGTTTCTTAGTCTTTTAACTATCCGCTTAATGCATTAAGGGGACAGATACCTGTAAACGGCCATATTTTCCCAGAGTTTCTTTAAAATTATTTAAAATGAAGAAGTCAAGATCTTTTCGGACAATAAGTTTTCGAGTTATCGTGTACGCCAATTCGAAAATTATAGTTTTGAGAAAAACGCGCCTAAAGTCGGCAACGTAACTATACCTCTCCCAGCGCTCGAACGCAAAGAATAGAGTCGTCACGGTTGACAATATTACAATATAAGAAATACTTAAATTTACGTTCTAAAATTTTTTTGACATATTGTTAAAGGATTATGTTAGCATTTAATGAAAAAAAAAATTTGTATTCAAAATTTTACAGGTATCTGTCCCCTTAACTATTTAGTGCACTACGCCTATTCCTGATAAATACCACAGAAATATTCTTCTCATATTCTTCTATTTCGTTGGACATTCTTTGGCTGTGTGTAGTTTCATTACTATGACTTCAGAAAGAAAACCGGAAATACACCTAAATCCTCTGAGAAAGTAATAATCTCCGATCCCTTTCCCCTGCTAATTTATATTCCACTTCCCGGTTTTATATAATATTTCAGTTGCCTTTCATTAACCTGAAATTTGCTTATTTGATTGCATTATCTATCTATCTAAGCAGCTTCGTTTTTTTATGTTCCTCTCAATTCTTTCCCATCTCTCAAAATGCGGTTTTGAATTTTTCTTTGCTAGCTTTGCGATTTCGGCAAACACTGACTTACATTATTATTCCTCTTCCCCGCTGCTGGAAATGCATAATTAATTTGCTCATAATACCACCTCAGCTCATCTCGACCTCTACAAAGCGACGCTCCTGCCACTCACGCTCCCACCCACACTCATCTCTCGTTCACTCACTCACTCATACACTCATTTTCTTTGCCCTAAGTAATATCAATCGATATTTTTTATTTATCCAATTCATCAAAAAATAAGTAATTATAAACTTTTCATTTTTTTTATCTTCTTCTTCTTTTGTTGCCTTCTATTCTTTCTTTGCAGTTTCCTCATAATTCGGGTGGATATACAAAAAAGCACATATATGTGTTTGCCAATGTGTGTGTGCGTGCTATGAAACAACCCTGAAAAGTTGGCATTGTAAGCACAAAAACTAAACGGAATTCTATTCAAGAATCTACAAGCGGCGCGCCACCCTACACCACAGCGCGTCACACCGCGCAGCACTAAATAACTTCAAACCCGACGTTGACGCTGACGCTGCCAAACCCGACGCAGCTGTTGGTGTAATAGTAGCGAGTGTTTTTGTTGTTGCTCATGTCGGTAGCTGGCTATGCCGCGCGCACTGAAAGACAGTTTCCGATTTCAGCAACACCTCCGCTCTCACAGCCACATCGCTCCACCATCCCTCCATCCATACACTACTTCTAAAAACACATACTTGCTCAAATTTACTACTTTGTATATTTCAAAGACGAGGGGCACATTTACTACGCGTACGAGCGTAGAAATATGAACATGAAAAAATGTGGTATTATGAATTTGAATATGAAGCATCGAAATGACGCCGCCTGGTGAAGCGACAGCATAAGCGCTGAGCGGTTGGCAAAGTTGCGGGCGTAATGTTAGCAGAGCGCCGCAGCGTTGGCGTTTTGGTAGTTGTATAGGGCTTATTTTTTCATGTATTACTTTCCTTTAACTTTCGTTTTTTTTTTTTATTTTTCATTTTTTATTTATTTTTTAAGCAGTTGGTGGATTAGAAAGACGCTATTGCGTCTGGTAGAGAGCATCCCACCGCAACAACAGCGCTTTGTGTGCTCATACGAATACTATACGAGTAATCATCTCAATTTTAGTGAAAACGCTATGGAGGGGAGAGCGGAGAGGGGTATCCCCACAGCGCGTGTTTTGGCACATTTTTCATTTATTTTCATTTTTTTCGCTAGTCATTGGTGTAGTCATATTTAAGTAAAAATCGTTCTCTTTCGTGCATTAAATCAAAATCAAAAACACAACAACAGCAATGTATGTTGCTGAGAGGAAATTGTATCTACAAACATAATACGAAACATAAAATAAGAAATGTAAAATGTAAAATATAAAATAGTAAGTAAATGGAATACGTGCACATTAGAGGCTTGAATAGTTGATGACGCGCTAGGTTGCGTAGGGCGGTTGGAATACACAGGGGGCTGAGTGGTGGAGAGGTGAGTATTTCACAGCCGATTGGTTGGTTTAGGTTGTTGTAGAAAGAAGGGAGTCAAGAGGTAAAGCTGGGTAATGGAAGTATGGCGCACTAAAGGGGAATGAGGTAGCTCTTCTTTCAGTTAAGGATTAATATTTTTCTTTGCGATTTGGTTATTTTTTTTTTGTTTTCATTTTTACTTGGTAAGCGCATTTGCGTTTCAAAGACTTAGACACAAGGAATATGGGATAGTAATGAGAAATAGGAAATTGATATAGTAATAGGCGAAAATGCTGAAAGTTTCTGTAGAGTGTGAAACAACACTACCGCTCATATTTTTTAATACATCTAAGAAGCAGAAGAGGCAGTGCCCTGGTGTGTAGAAAAGCTGCAAGTAGATGAAAAGTCACGCAAGTAAGCAATGTTAGCGAAGTATGTTGGGAAGTGCTTGTGTTTATGTTTGTTTGTTTATGTATGCGTGTATGTATGAGTATTTTGTGCTCTTACAGGATTACCCTTTAGAAGTGAATGATAAGCCCAAACACAGCGTTTCCGCATTTAAATTATTTAATGCATTACAAGAATATAATTTTTTACTTTTCTACTACTTGGCGAGTGAGTAATGGCGCACCACTATCGTTGCGCGTGGTATAGAGCAATGCCTCATTTTATTCATACATATACACACATACATGCATACATATGTATGCATTTTATTTTCTTCACCTCACAATCGTTTGCTTTGCTTACTTGCGCCTTAGTTAATTTAATAAATGAATTTGTCTCCAGCGGATACCGCAACGACAACATCCTTTTTAATTTATTTTATTCAATTTACCGCTCTGACAACACTTACAGACACACATACACATACACATACATATCAGAGTCGTAGGCACGTTGAGGTGAATTTGAAGTTGCTAGCTGCAAAGGCTCAACGCGGAAGTGCCGGCGCGAGAGCATATCTTTTAGACGCCACAACGGAAGAGCCATATTTTTAGCTCATCACGCATACACTAACACTGCGAGTATTAATAACACACATAAATAGATCTCGCTTGTATGCGCTGGTATTTACATTCGTCGCTTAAGGTTTGCTGTGGATAAATTCGGCTTTTGAAGCTCATTTTTATCGGTCAAACTTACCGAGTTGGTGGCGTCGACTGCATTTATGTATATATGTTTCTGGGCATTGTTATCGTATTTGCAATGAAATAATATTTGGTATCAACTCGCTTTTAATACTTACTTAATTTTTGCTTCGTTTTGACTGCTTGGAATGCGTTGCACAGTACAAACAAACAAAAAATAAAAATAAAAAATGGGAGAAATACATCTACGTCAGAAATAGGCGAGATAACGCGCGTAATCCAAAATTATTGTACCTGCATCTAAGAAGCCAATGACAAACCTCCGAGCATTTACTGCAATGGAAGAGCTTCTCACAAAAAACAACTGCCATTCGGAGGCAAGGATGATAGATGACCAGACTTGCCATTTAGCTATGGGACTCACTTGGGGACTTCACTTGGGGACTCGGCAACCGAATTCCCCACGATCATTTCACATCTACTAACACATTCGTCCTATCACTCCTTGCTCAAACGACAACGAAGTATCATTGGTTGATTTTTTTCGTATATCACCAAGACAATCTCAGGGTTTTTGTAAACACAAAATAATAATAAATATTTCTCTCGAATTCACTCCCAGCCGAATAATGGTCTGGCAAATAGCTCAACTTTGAAATGTTTTCACCAAGATTTGGGGCGGGTACACCCATTTGAAGGGATTGTAGATAAAGCGAAGGCTGGTTCCTAACTAAAATGACAGGAGCGTTGGGAAAACTCCGCGAAGAGAAGGTGGACCTATACGCTAATCTCCAACAGCAGAAGGTGGTTAAGTCCAAGGATGATAGATGCCAGGTTTGCTCGTCAGGTATGGTGAAAAGAATTTTTGTGAGGGTAACTTTGGATTCTACGTCATTCGTTTTGTGTTTCCCAAAATTTATCCTTAGCTTAGTGAAACGCAAAACGAATGACGTCGGTATATCTGTCAAATTCACTCAGAGCCGAATAACGGTATCCTAGGTAGTACACCTTTAAAAATCTTTTCACCATGGGTATATAGTTCCAAAAGAACTTGGTTTCGGTGAGCAGCCGCCGTAGCCGAGAGGGTTTTTGCGAGACTACCATTCGGGAGAGCGTTGGTTCAAATATCCGTGCATGAAACAGCAAAATGATAAACAAAGTTTTCTTCGATAGCCCTCAGTAAGAAATGGCAAGACTTCGAGTGTTTTTCTCATGAAAAAGTTCCTCATAATAAACCATTTGGCGTTCGGAGTCGGTTCAAAACTGTAGGTCATTCTATTAGCGGACGTATCACAATAAGAGGAGGAACTCGGTCAATTATTTATTTAGCTTTTATGGTGAACTTAACTTCACAATGTCTGACAGGTCATGGTAGCTACCAGAAATACTTACAGCGCTTCAGGGTACGCGAGTCGCCTTTATGCCCAGTGTGACATGAAGAGGAAGATGCAAGGCATGTGTTTTTTTATGCCAACGATTTGCGTCTGGCAGGCGTGATTAGCCGCATTATCAGAATTTTCGATAATACCAGAAAGCGTAGTCGGTATTATGATGACTTCAAAGTATGCGTGCGACAAGATTTCGTCAGCAATCAGCGAATGGCATCACTCTTTAAAGCACGCAGACATCTAAGAAGTTAGCAGCAGCTCAACAGACAATACTTAACAAACAAACAGACTCTTAAGTCGACGTGAGACAGGTACGGTGGGAGGGGGTGGACAGGCCCAATTGAAGTGGGTTCCTTGTGAGAAGACAAAACTGTGGGAAGATTAAAGTACGTGCAACTTTTTGACAGATTGAATGAGAATCATAACTGACGTAGTGCCTAGTGCTCAGCCGCCTCTCGACGATTTACTTAAGGGTAGTACCCAACTACCACAAAAAAAAAACCATATATTTGCATACTTTTGATAAAACCACTTAAGTCGATTTGTTATAGGGAAACCCGAGGCTGCTGTTTTAAATTGGTCTATGATCTCAGCCATAAAAACATTGAAGAGTGTAGGGTCTGAGCTATCCCCTTGTTGAACTCCTGATGTAACCATAATCACCTCTGATGGATTCACTTTAATTTTAATTGCTGTTTTATTTTTGTGGTTTAACTCACAAATTGTAGCCAAGATATTATTTGCAGTTCTTCTCTCACTCAGCGGCCGTATAAAAAATAAAAAAAATAAATAATTGGCGCGTACACTTCTGTTAGGTGTTTGGCCGAGCTCCTCCTCCTATTTGTGGTGTGCGTGTTGATGTTGTTCCACAAATGGAGGGACCTACAGTTTCAAGCCGACTCCGAACGGCAGATATTTTTATGAGGAGCTTTTTCATGGCAGAAATACACTCGGAGGTTTGCCATTGCCTGCCGAGGGACGACCGCTATTAGAAAAATGTTTGTCAGCGGTCGTATAAATTCATTTAATCGCACCCTGTCAAACGCTTTTGTGGGGTCGACGAAACATAAGTAAGCGGGTTTATTAAACTCTAGGGCCTTTTCAATTATTTGTCTCAACAATAATATGGCATCTACCGTCGACCTGTTTTTCCCAAATCCTTGTGTTTCTTCTGCTCTATCTTGCAGTACCGGTGGAAACGGCTCTTTGACTGTAAGAGGTTTAGTTCGGGTTAAAGTCCCCCACTGACAGGGTTAAGCTTTCAATGCTGCCTCCTCATAGTAAAAAAAAAACACGAAAACAAAAAAAAACCATTGTTAAGGTTCGTAAAAATGCTTGCCAGCCGATCGTAATGAATTTGGTGACAAGTGCTTCTGCGAAGTCACTATCGTACACAATAACAAATTAACACCTACAACAACAGCAACTATAGAATCGCACAAACAAAATTTATTTTGCAACTGTTCCAGTTATGAAATGCGATTATAATTTTCTGTAGATTATAGTGTTTATTTTCTTCGCTTGATAAGCGTGTGGCAGTAGTCGAGATACTTTACATACATACATACATACGCATAAGATGTATATTCATATGTATTTGCAAATAATTTATGTTCATTAATCTTTCAATTCCACACTTATCAACAACATTGACGAGAGCTTCCAGCTAAATTGAAAATGATCTACTTTTGAAGATCATCAAACTGGAGTTAGTATAAATAATACTTTTTTATTCTTATACTCCAATTCGGTAACGTTGTTTTTTTTTTCTCAAGACAAATATGTTCACTTTTTTCTTCAGGCATCACCAATCTTTTGCTGAATTTTTCAGTTTCAGTTTTACCAAGATTTTAGCATTAAGGAGACCCGGTGGTCTAGAAATTAAAAAAATTATCGGTTTTATGTTTTTTCGATATTTCAAAAGTATAGTATCTTAAGAATATGATGGGAAATTTTCATGCGGAAATTCCAAATATTACAGCTTCTACAGCCCATTAACTAGGTAGAGAGGGGTCCGCGCGCTCCTGCACCTCAAACTTTAAACTCATTTATCTCGAAAAGACTTTTTTCAGCCTGGTGTTGTCAAAAAAAAACTATTCAACCGAATCGTTAGAAAGTTTAATGTTCACAACTTCAATGGCTATCGCTTGTACTAGAATCATATTATTATTTCAAATATATCGTATTTTTTTGATTAAAAAACAGAAAAAACCCCGATTTTTAGAGTGTAAAATTCAAAACCGCGCCATTTTTTCAATTTTTTTTTATTCTAGTAGCGGAGCATAGCTACAGTTATACTGATTAATAATTTTTTTGGTTTTTGTGTTTCCGATAAAAAGAAGAGCCAAAATGGACAACACCGTCTAGATCCAATTTTTCGGGAGGGTCAACTTAAGCGCCACTTTTTAAAATTATTAAAATTAAAAAAAAAAATTTTAGTTTTTGTATGTAAACGAAGTTAAATAAAAAAAATAAAAACTTTAAATATCGTTTTTATTTGTTTTTCCTGTAAAAAGAAATTCCTGAAAATACCTAAATTTTCGAGCCTAGACCACAAGTACCCCTTAAGACAAGTTCGTCGTTTTGTGTTTGATGCCTCAGTTTGTCATCCAATGACGTGTCTAATGGCATTGTCAAGTTAAAACTGTCTACTAATACGAATATTGAAGACTTTTTTGATGTGCTTTTCAAAAACTGGTCTGCTTTAGTTATCCCTTTGAAACTTATTTTGGACAAGTTTTTAGCTGCCGGAGTCTTCTAAGACGACTGAAAAGTAGCACCAATTAAGTAAGAATAAAAGTGGCCAAAATCCAAGTTATCTTCCGTTTCTAAACTTTTCGAAACTATTGCAGTTAAAAAATTAGAATTTGCAACCAAAAATGATTTCGCCGAATTAGCTAAGTTTTGTTGCCAATCGATCTACCGTCGCTAACCTTTGCTGAGCATTGCATTGAAACTTCTTCAAAAGGGTTTCAAGTTGCTTGCGTCTATTCAGATTTCTCAATGGCTTTTAACAAAGTTTCTCATTTGTTTTTATTTAGTAAGTCAGCATACTTGGGATTTCATTAGGTTTTTTTTTTGCGATAGATTAAAGCACATCTACATAATAGACTTTGTGTTGTCCTAATAGCAGGAATAGCATCAAAGCCTTTTACAGCTTTTTCTAAGCTCCTAGCAACTTTTTTGGTACATTAAATGTTGAAAAATTCTTCAAAGTTACGTCACAAGGCTGTTTCCACGAGTTGTCTAACGAGTTTCTACGAGTCAAACGCTGCAAAGAAAAACTTAAGGGGGGACCCTCATTTAGACGGTCGAAAAATGCATCATTTTTGGGAATTTTTTTCTCAGGTAAAATAACTTCAAACGTTTTGTAATTCATAAAGTACTTTAATAAATGTCTTGACTGTCTACAAAAATTTTCGGAGAAGAAAAAAAACATTTTAAGTATGGAAATATACACCTCGTCCATGGCACCTCATTCTATCTGTGTACATTCTAGCGCTCTGAATTTTTTTCTGAAATAAAAAAACCAAATTTTTTTTAAAACTTTAGGATAATACCTTCGATGTGACATTTTGATTAAAAAAAAAAATGTCGAAATTGATATTTTTTACCCAGTTTTATGTTAAAAGTGATTTTTCATGCATAAAAATTGACTTTAAAATTACAAAAAAATATGAAAATCTTTTTTTTTTTAAAAACACTTAATGTCACATTGAAAACAATTTAATTATCTTTAAAATGAGCTATTGTAAAGCCTGATTGGTTCAATACAGCGTTCTCAATTGTGTACACAAAATCGAAAAATGATGTTTCGAGAAAAACGCGTTTAAAGTTTTGGATACAGGCGATCAGGCCACCCGTCGCGTCCTGTTAAAAATTTTGTCACTCCTTCAAAAATACAGATATCGACTTGAAATTTTGAAAGTATATTCTTAAATAGTTGTAGAATAGATTAAAATTATTTCCAAAAAATCGATTTTTTTGACCCGATAAATGAGGGTCCCCCCTTAATGCTTAAGCGCGCACGACAGGCATCTCTTTTATCTGCGTACCTGGCCATAAGAATATAGAAGGAAATGAGAAGGCAGATGAACTGGCAGGGCCATAAAATACGGAATTTGAAGCGGTACAAATAGGCTGACCCCAAGGTCGCTAAAGGGAGATCTTCTCGCCATTCTAGAAGCAGGCCGTTGACAGGTGGAGAAACACAGACACCTACAAAATGACCAATTTTGGCTCAATTTCAACAAATCCAGAACTGGCGAGTTGGTAAGAAAGCCACAAGCAGACATATAATCGGAATAACGTCAACAACAACCGGCCATCTTTAGGAGACCATGCCAGGCCACCTCGGTTACCCTATAAATCACTGTTGCTTTTAAAAAGTCTGAAATCAGAAGAACTTGGAAGATCTGTACTGTCTTTGCTTAAATTTTAATTTAGTTAAAGATTTTCAAGATTAGCCCTTCTTCTAGAAAAAAAAAATTTTAATATTCCTTACTGAAATCTACGTAATTGACTGCCATTCAATGGGAACAACAGCAAAACTGATCACTCCTTTAACGACTCTATTAAAAGTGTTTTAAATAGACTTTACATGATCATTTACACAATAGACTAAATTATTAAATAAATAAAAATTAGCTGAAACCCAAAATGTTTTAAATAAAAATTCGAATCCCAAATAATAGGTTTCATTCAGAGAAAAGCCCTATGAAACACTTTTCCAACACCTTCCACTTTTTACTATAAGTCAGATATTGTAAATTTGTGCAACTGTTTCAGATTCATCATCTTAGCTTTTGAGGTTACGAAGAAAATCGATTTGGAAAGTTCAGTTTATATGAGAGGTGCCAAGTCCCCTTTTCCAATATTTGCCACCTTTAACCATACGACAGGTCATGGGCAAACTATTTTTAGCGGTGGGCTATGTAGTAGACCATTATTCGGCTCTGAGCAAATTTGACAGAATCGGCTATTGGACTGACGTCATTTGGGATATGTTTAACAAAATTTAGCTTGTGTTAGTGATATAACAATGCCATAACATGGGCAATGGCTGGGTTGATTTTTTTCGCATAGAAATGTAGAACAGGTTTGAAAATATGTAGCCTTCACAGCAAATTATTTTTGTTTCACTAGAAAATATGTATGTACAGCTACAATATTAAGATTAAAAACCGAGGGCTTAGCACAAAATAATATCTTCGAATTCAGTCACGTATAGATAGGTGTGCATGTATGTATGTATGCTTCAATAGATTACAAGTCATTTACCTAACTTGGGAAGCGCATTGAACTCATTAAACCATTTTTATAAACACAACCGTCAATTTCTAATAATTTCAATTACAAACGCAAGAGCTTATTATCGGTCACACTAAAAGGAAAAAAAACAGTTGCTGTACAAAAATAATGAAAAAAATTATAAATACATTTGTGAGTTTCAATTAATAACAACCATTGAACTTTTTCTTATCAGTCACTTGTAAAAAAATTAAATTGGTCGTTCTGCCTGATTGCCATTTGTTAATAAGCTCTCAGATAAGGAAGAAAAAAAGTTGAAAGTTTTAAATTTCAAACTCTAAAAATGCATGCATCGTCTTTTTTTAAACTGCCTCGAATCGTATTAAGTTTCTTCTTCATCTTAATTGGCGCGATAACCGCTTACGCGATTTTGGCCGAGTTTAACAAAGCGCGTCAGTCGTTTCTTTCTTGTGTTAAACGGCGCCAGTTGGACACACCAAGTGAAGTCAAGTCCTTCTCCACCTGATCTTTCCAAGGCAGAGGAGGACTTCCTCTTCCTCTGCTACCACCAGCTGGTACTGCATCGAATACTTTCAAAGCCGGAGCGTTTGTATCCATTCGGACGACATGACCCAGCCAACGTAGCCCCTGGATCTTTATTCGCTGCGCTATGTCTACGTTGTCGCAAAGCTCATACAGCTCATCTATAAATTACACTGGCCAACAAAAATGCAACTTTTGTCTGATGATTGAGGTTTATCCCTTGACAGTTGCTAATTTGACGTCGCAGAATCTAAATATACCCGCAATTAATTTGTTACAGTTCTTATTTACGAGGTATACAGGGTTTGATTAAAAACTAATGAGCCTTATTTTTTTTAAGCAGTTTTATTAAACCTTTTGGCTTATACAACTAATATTCTTCAAAATAGGGCCCTTGAGCGTCGATACACCGCTGGTAGCGGTCCTTCCACTGCAGGAAACATTTTTTAAACTCATCCGCCGGAATCGCGTTCAATTCGGCTGTCACAGTTTTTTGGATCGCCTCGATAGAGTCGAAACGCCTCCCCTTCAGCTTTTTTTTCAGGCGTGGGAACCAGAAGAAGTCCGAAGGGGACAGGTCTGGGCTGTAGGGAGGGTGGGGAAGCACCGGAACCCCCATCTTGGCCAATGCAGAGATGCAGAGGAAGGCGGTTCACATCTTCGTTTGTTTGCGTCGTCGAAGGCCTTCCAGATCGCTGTTCGTCTTCGACGTCCTCCCGGCCTTCCTTGAGCGACTTGTGCCACCGTTTTACCTGGGCACTGGACAGAAATTGGTCCCCGTAAGCCTCCTTGAGTAGCCCAATGGTTTCGGTACTCGTTTTGTTTAGCTTTACGCAAAATTTGATCGAGTAACGTTGCTCCAACGATCACTGTATTTTCGCCACTGCAAAATCCTAACACACTTTTAAAACAGCTTTCACGCGCGGAGCGATGTTGACTGCACCGCTGTTGCCAGCGAACTGGGACCAGTTTCTAGTGGTCATTTTCCCTCACCAGCCGATTCGGTTGATCGCTTGGCAGACGCTCCGCGCGGGAGGGCTCATTACTTTTCAATCAAACCCTGTGGCTTTCGTTAATAATTCATTGTTATTATAAAAAAAGTGTTTATTATTATAATTTGACATAACATCGCCAAGACGAGTTTTTGTAAACGATCCGAATCAATTTTGTTTCATTTGCGAAGAGTCTATGTTTAAAGAATACCGATTGAAAGTGACACCGTTCGAAATTGAGGCTTACAAAAATTACATTGGTCACCCGATGGAAATGAAAAATAAGCCTTGGATTGCTCAAAAGGCATGCAAAATATGCGTTGAGAATCTGCGTTTGTGGACAAAGAAGAAAAGGAATAGATTTGGGTACGAAACCTGCTAAGGTCTGGAACCATCATGACTACTGTTTTTTTTTTTTTTAATGGAAAAGTCGGAATATAGACGTGCTGTAAGTCCTAAGATATCACCTGAACCTCAAGCTAGTCCATCACAGGAGAAGTCTATGCATTTAATGGCGAATACTGAGGGATAGTGACTTTGAATGTGACCTGGAAACGCCAAGAACATTCAACAAAAATGATTTCAAAGAGCTTGTCAGAGATTTGGGCTTATCAAAGACTGCTTCTGAGCTTTTGGCTTCTAGGCAAAAAGAAAGAAACTAAGTAACAAAAGAAACTAAAATTTCCTATTACAGCACAAGAGAACAAAATCTTCTGAAATATTTTGCTGAAGAGGATGACTTTGTATTTCGTAAAGATATACCTGATTTAATGGCTACAATAGGGTTACAAAAGTACGATTCAAATTAGTGGCGCTTATTCATAGATTCATCAAAAACGGAGTCTAAAATTAAAATAGAAGTCAATTTGGATCGTTGCCTATTGCAAATTCCACTAACAAAAAAGAGGAATATACAACTGTTGCCCTGGTTTTAGATAAAAGTAAATATTTGGAACACGACTGGCTCATATGTGTCGATTTAAAAATGGTAC
>JAYXIM010043209.1:0-13303 GCA_037575425.1 Anastrepha fraterculus
ACCCATTCCATCCCATTGTACTCGCTTGAGTACAGAAAAAGCATCTTTTTCGAAACGATGTCAAAAGCCAACGCTTACAAATTTTTAAATGTACTCGCCACTTTATAATACAGAGCAATGTCGAAAAGGAATACACATGTTTCTCCTTCTTTTTTTTGAGTCCCGTTATCCGTTATTCACTTGTCTTTGCGTGCACCTTTGCTATTTTTCTTCTTTTCATGGTTTAGTTTGCAATAAGCTCTCTGTTTGACAAAATCTAAGTTATTACGGAAAAAGTTCAGTGTTGTAATATTCATAATACATATAATTTGTATACTTTATACCAAAAAAACGAAAAAAGTTGTGGAAAAGTGCATTTCGGTAGGTTTAAATTCTAGTGTACTCGCATGGGTACAGTGGGAACATTCATATATATTTTGTGTGCATATTTCATGTAGATTTGTCAATGGATGTAAAAAAATTTTACGGAAAGAGGTTTCATAACCTTTCTGCGGCCACCGACTATATTGAATCAAGCGACCGTAGTCACTTCGACTTCACTATTATACCGCCAAATACCCACTGTGACACAGATGAGGAGGACATTGAAGAGGATAATATATTGCGTGATGATATTCCAACCTTGGAATCGTATTTTTCGATTCTTCTTTACGTCATATGACCTTCTTAGAATTTTGAAAGAACAAGGATTTAAGGCTACTGGGACTGTTCGTGAACGGCGGACCAAAAAATGTCCTCTGAAAACGAACAAAGAACTACAAAAGAAGCAACGGGGAGAGTTTGATTTTATGTAAGTTTATCATAATGATTTATTTGAATAGTTGTTTTGTATCAAATTTTGTAGGTTTTCTGACTCAGGAATACTTTTTGTGACGTGGAATGACAATAGCGTTGTGACAGTAGGAACAAACTTTGATAGAATTGAACCTTTACATACCGTCAAACGATGGTCAAGACAAGAGAGGCGCAAGGTGAATGCCCATCAGCCGAAGTTGATAGCGGAATACAACTCAGGAATGGGAGGAGTTGACCTCCACGACCAAGCTTTGAATACTTACAATATAAAGTTTAGAGGAAAGAAATGGTGGTGGCCTCTTTTCACCACAAAGATAAGCTCGTGCGTAGTAAACGCATGGAAGCTTTATAAAATGGCAAGTAAGAGTCAATGCGACTTGTTGCAATACCAACGTGAAATTGTGCGATTTTATTTACGCAATTATAATATCCGGGACATATCTTCAAAACAATCGACAACGGCATCAATAGCTGGTTCCTCATATAACCATTTTCCCAAAAGGATATCGAATCAGCTGAAGTGCAGGGAGTGTCACCAAATAATTCGATGGATTTGCGAGTTATGCAATGTAGCCCTTTGCGTAGAGAGAGAATGTTTCAAAAACTTCCATACTGTTAACCGAACTAATAACCAAGGAAGTCTTTGAAAGTGTCTTTTTATTTAATACTCCATATTTTCATATACAGGCAATGTATATACATATTATCCCATTGTACTCGATTGGGTACAGCCCATAAAATGCATTTCTTTAATTTTTTTTCGTGTTTTTTTTTTAAGGAGCTTAATTACACTATTTCAATAAACGTTTTATAAACGCATTTAAAAAAAATTGTTTTATATAGGGTTGGGATTTAATGGGTTAATGAGTGTGTGGATGATGAAAAAATGAGTGTCAACACGATCTAATTGATCGCGCGTTATATACCCTCTCAAAGATGAGCATAAAAATTATTACATATGTATGTTTCTATGTATGTATGTATAAATAGAGTAAATACCTCGTAGTTGCGTGGAGCCCTGCAGTTTTATGCCCTCTTCGAATGTTTGATGGTTTTTAAAATAAACTTTTTAATGTCAGCTCTCGACACATTTCTGTCATGTCGTTGTTTTATTTCCAATATTCATTGAGATCGAATCCACAGTCTTACCACTAATCGTGGAAAAATTCAAAAGGTGTGGCCAATATCGGAAATTGAAAGAATCAAGTGATTGGCTGACTTCACCGGGGTCATGAAAGCGGTTTGTTAACGAAAAACCCGAGATTATATTGATGATATACGAAAAAAATCAACACTGCTACCACTTATGTTGTTTCGTTGTCGTCTGAACAATGACTTATTTGACGAGTGTGTGAATACGTGTGAAATGAGCGTGCAAAATTCGGCCGCCGAGTACTCGATGACATGGTACCTCTATGGAGATTTTGTATCTTTACAAATGTGACCAATGTCAGACCGTTAGTCGGCTGTCAACGAATTTGACAGAAACAGTTGATGGGCTGCAATGAATCGGGGTTTTTACGAAAAAACTAACTGTTACTGTCTAAACAACGACCGATTGGACGAGAGTGGGAAATGATCGTGCAGAATTCGGCTGGCGAATCACTGCCGTAACGTGGCAGCCGAAGTTCACCTAAAAATTTTGTTTTTCACTATAATTTTTGGCCAAACCTAGTAATCTATCATCCTTGCGGTGAATCTATTATCCTTGCTGGTGACTTACTTGGCAGCCGAAGTTACTCGCTAATTTCATTTTTGACCATAGCTCAAGGCCACACCTGATAATCTATCATCTTTGTTACAACCGATATGCCGCGAACAGGCACGCCTGTGTGCCGGCAGGCAAATAAGGTTAATTAAGTTAAGTTTCTGACCAATTCTGACCTCGCAAAGACGCAAACTGATATTTAGAGTTGTCAAGAGAATTTATGGAGCCGAGGCTTACAGATCGTACTCATGATGTAATTTCGAGAGTTTTTGTAAATGGCATATGCTGTGGTCCGCAATGCCGGGAAGAGCACGGAGCCAAAGCAGCTTAGAGGCGATCAGCAAGATTTTATACAGTGGCACAAAAGGTAGTACAGGATACCTTTAACATTGCGTTTGTTGTTCTAGGGAGTACCCGTGTTAGAAATGAAGACACCATTTAAAAAAATAACTTTATTTTTCAACATAGAAAGATACACTTCTCCCAATGCTCCGGATATTTTTTACCCTTCCAAAAAATAGGATTTGTTGAATTCAAAATACGAGATAGCGATCTCTACTTCCTCGTTTGATCTAAATTTTTTCCCCGCGAGCCATTTCTTCCTGTTAGGGAACAAGAAAAAGTCGCAAGGAGCCAGATCGAGTGAATACGGGGTGCAGCAGCAGTCCATAACACAAACCACGCAGTTTAGCGGCGAAAACTCCGGATGAATGTGCTGGTGCATTATCGTGGTGAAAGAGCACCTTGTTCTTCGCCAAATGCGGTCGTGTCTATTTAAATTTTTTGTGAAAGCGGTCCAATAACTCACTGTAGTATTGTCTAGCAATCGGTTCTCCTTTTTCTTAAAAAATCATGTGGATGACGCCGTTCGCATCCCAACAAATCGTCGTTACGACCTTTTCGGCCAATGGGACTGTATTCGCCTTCTTTGGAGTAGATTTACCTGGAGAAATCCATTGTTTTGGTTGCTGCTTAGTTTCTGGTGTGTAATGCTGAGTCCGGGTTTCATCCAAGGTGACAACTTGATGCAAAAATTCCTTCGGACCTCGCTTAAATTACTCCAAACACTGCTTTGAAGTTAACAGCCGCATACGCTTGTTGTCCATCGTGAGCAATCGCGGCATCCATCGGGCTGATAATTTTTTCATCACCAACTTATCATGTAAAATATCAATTGCCGTTAATGGCCTCTCTTACTTCGCGCACTTTCGTTCGCCGATCAGCGAGAATCATGTCACACTAGAATCATGTCATGAGCACTAGTCTGAGGTTGCAACATTTGGACTATGAGTACATGGCGCGTACATCAACATTTCCCTATCAAGCGCTATAGTTTGCGGCAGAATCATCCCATATATGAAGGGTCTGGGTGGTCACGATGACAATCGGAAGCCAGAAACTGAATTACTTGTTGCAAGTTGTCACCAAATCTATACTACGTATTTTGCATTTCAATGGAGCTCTTACAACAAACGTCAAGGAAAGCGCATTTCAGGGCAAAGATTTTTCGAAGTTTTTGGAAATTTTACCCAGAAAAACAAATTGCAGAAACTAAAATTTAAATAGTGCAATGGTGTAAATATATGCCTACTTATATGTTTTTGTTTCTGTACCCATTCACATAACCTTAAGGAGCCATCAGATGAGACAAGTAAAATGAAATTTTTCAAACTGAAGATTTTCGGAAAGTCATTTTCGAAATTAACTTCCAGTTGCTAAAAGCGAATTTTTGGCTGTGCACACTGCGATAATATTTATCGATATTTCCCACAGCAAGAGCTCTATGGCGCAGAAGCCTGTACAGTCAAACAATCAGATTCAGCCGCTCTTGAAGTCTTCGTAAGGAAAGTTCTTCGCAAGACCTTTGGCCTTGCTCATGTAGACGATGGTTACCGCATTCGAGTGAGTTGTATGAGCTTTACGGAGATATTGGCATTGTCAAACGAGTCACCCTGCAGCGACTTAGGTGACTGGCTCATGTTGCCCGTGTGGAAGGAACTGCTCTAGCAAAGAAAGTGCTTGGGACGGTAATTGGCGGTCGCCGACGAAGAGGAGATCCTCGTGTCCGCTTAAAGGACGAAATTGAAGGTGGCCTGGCTTCTCTTGGATTAAGAAACTGGTTCCACCTTGTGTGGAAAACAGAGACACCACGACATTATTCGGCAGACTGTAACTCGGTAACGGGTTATTACGGCCGATTAAGTAAGTAAGTATGTAAGAACTCTGGTAGCCAAGACTTAGAGTGAACATAGTTTTCATAGAAACTTAGAGATTGTTACTCAGCACCTCATCATAATTGCACCAGCCATATTAGTTTTTCATGGCACATATTCACAATGCTTTGTTTTGTTTGTTTGTTCCCTTTGCTCTATATTCCGCAGTTCGATTTGACGCGTTTCCATATGCTTTAGATTTGTTCGAAAAATCAACTTTGTATGGCATATTTGGTACCTCCAAAACATACATATTAAAAATAGTCAAACAAAATGATATGGTAGCATGACTAGGAAACTAAAAAAGTCAGCTATTATGTTTTGTAGGTTAAGTGGAGTTTGGGCTAACCAGAAACCTAAGTTATGTAAAATTATGTCTAAATCTTGGCGAACAGAGCTCTAATTTCTAAATACAAATCGCAATTGATTTTTTTTCTCATCATTTCAGTCGGGCTATAAAAAAATCTTTTGCGAAATGAATTGCCAAAAAGTTGAAATTGAAAGTACATTCACATTTGCAGTGATTAACAATAAATCCAAAAAATTAATCTAACCCTTCACTTAGGACAATCAGCTGCCCATCGAAAAAAACGGCGGCTGAAGCACATCGAGAGCTGCAAAAAGTTTATGGAGATGCTGCTTTAAGTGAAACAAAGTTTCGAGATTGGTTCCGTCGCTTAAAAGATGATGATTTTAATGTTGACGACCGTCCGCCTGAAGGTAGGCCAAAAACCTTCGAAGACGCTGAATTGGAGACGTTGCTCAATGAGGATCCGTGTCAAACGCAAGAAGGGCGTGCTTCAGTATTAAGCAGGGTTGGGCATTTACAACATTTTTTGGATGGTTTACACATACATTGTAAACAATTGTAAATAATGTAAACAGTTGTAAACGTTTACCAGCATATGTCTTTTCAACTTATATTGTAAACTATCAAGTCAAACAGATCGATTGTTGAACACAGCTGACAGGTCAGAATTCTGCACATTTATTTATTTATTCTAACTCGTCGTCTTATGTTGAAAAATTAGTGGCGCACCGCAAAGGCCAATTTGGAAAAATCTTAACTACAAACAAATAAAAAATGGCAGAAAATACTCAGCCCAGTGTTTGTTTTGTGGCCAAACATTGACAAACATTGCAACAGATCGACTGGTATCGCATAGGTAAGTGTAATTATATCAAAATCTTATACGCGCGTACAGTGAACAACCTATCATTTTTAGAAAACGATGTTCACAGAAAAAGAATACTGATGAAACTATAATTCTAGAAGTGGACGAAATCGACACCAGTGCAATGGGATTAAATGATTCCGCATATTCAGTAATGGACGTGTCAGCAAGTAGCACCCTTATTGATGCAGTTAATATTTTATTTGATATCATATCATCAGAATCGCAGCCTTCAACAACTCCAGAAGCAACACCTTCATCAAGCTCCTCAAATAATGCGATATGTTTTAAAGAACCTTGTGAAAAGCAGAAAAAGAAAAAACAAAGTGGCATTAAAAGTTATATGGACAATATGACTGCAAAGGAGGAGGACGAAATCAAATCGCTGCTCTCAAGGTTCTTTTACGGCTGCAACATATCGTTTAATACGGTTGATTCTATACATTTCAGGGCTCTTGTACGCAAGCTCAGGCCCTGCTATGTCTGGCAGAAAAGCACTTTCAACCACTCTGCTAGACAAGGAGTATAACAAACAAATACAATCCACAAAAAATGATGTTGAGCGCAATTCAGTGCTATTGATTGATGGGTGGAAGAACACGGCGAGTAATTCAAAAACAGTGGTTACAATGTTGCATAATGCCAACGGCACTAAAGTATTTCTAGAAGCATGGGACGTATCGGGAGAAAAAGAAAGTGCTGAAAACCTATGCGAAATTATAGATGAGTCTATTAAAATAGCGAAAACCTTGTACGATACTGTAGCTTATGCGATTGTGTCGGATAATGCCGCAAACATGGTGCGCATGGGCAAGGATACAAACATTTGGCACAGTAATTGTAGTGCGCACGTTGCCAATCTCCTTTGTAAAAACTTGTTGGACAAAGATCTCGTGAGCAAAGTGACCACTGTCTTAAAAGAATTTCGCCATCCGGACCTTGAAAAACGTGTTATATCCAAAAATGGTACAAAAATTAAGCTGCCAGCTGAAACACGTTGGTGCACTCATCGAGACTCCTTCGTTTGTTTAAAACAAAATTTACAAATAATGCGTTCAATTGTTGCGGAGACAGGCAGAGAAGGCAAAACAATTAAGGAGAATGTAAAAAATTTGCTGTTTGATTATGAGTTCGAGGATGATGTTGGCAAAATGATTACAATTTTGGACCCGATTTGCATATTATTGAATAAAGTGCAGAGCTCATCTTTATCTGTTGCTGATGCAGCCCATTTATGGCTCTCTCTGGAACTTCCGGCAGATACTTCTAGAACTATATACGAACGACGTATTGAGCAAACGCTTAATGTCTACTCCCTAGCAGCTTATTATTTGCATCCATATCATGACCGAAACAAGTTAGATCCTGATAAAACTGCAAAAGTAACGGATTTCCTTTTTAATACTATGAGTGGAGAAGCTTTGCAGGAGCTTGACCTATTTCTGAACAGAAGATCCTACTTCGGCGTATTACAATCAAAAAACTTGAGCGAAGATGCCTGTTTATATTGGAGAATGGCATCGCTAAAATATCCACATCTGGCAGAAACAGCTTTGAAATTAATCAATATACCCGCCTCTTCAGCGCAAATTGAACGCTTATTTTCGAATTGGAATTTTATTCATTCAGATTTGAGGAACAGACTCTCGTTTGCAAGGTCCAAAAAGCTACTTTTTATTTATTATCAAATGAAAATTGACCAAATCAATGAAGACTCGGACAGTGAAAATTAATAAAAATATTAAAATACTAAATATTAAAGCGTATTTTTTTATTTTTTATTACAAGCTTGGAAAACTGTTTGAAAAATAGTGAAAATGCTTAATTAGTAGTAGATTGTTTCTGACTCATAAAAAAAGCAAAAAAAATGAATTGTTTACAATTGTTTACAAAAATGAATTGTTTACGTAAACAATTAGCTTGTAAACAATTACATTGTTTACATGTAAACAATTGCTGTAAACAATGTAAACAGTTTACAGGCCCAACCCTGGTATTAAGAGTTACCCGCCAATCCATTTCCAAGCGATTTCATGCTTTGGGAATGATTCAGAAATAGGGGACTTGGGTTCCTTATGTGTTAAAACCAAGAGATGTTTAACGTCGTTTTTTTCGCCTGTGTACAACTGGTCCAGCAGCCAAAAAGCAAGAATTTTTTTCATCGCATCGTGACAGGTGATGAAAAATGGATTCATTACAGCAATCCAAAGAAACGAAAGTCATGGGGACTGTCCGGTCATGCTTCTACGTCGTCGCCTCGGTCAAATATTCAAGCTGCGAAGGTTATGCTATGTATTTGGTGGGACGAAACCATTACTGGGGATCGGTATCGACTTCAATTGATACGATTGAGCCGAGCACTGCGCGAGAAGCGGCCGCAATACGCGGAGAGGCATGAAAAAGTGATTCTACAGCATGACAACGCTCGGCCTCACGTAGCCAAACCCGTTAAAACCTATCTGGAAACACTGAAATGGGAAATCCTATCTCACCCACCATATTCTTCAGATATTACGGCGTCCGATTATCACCTGTTCCGATCGATGGCACATGGTCTAGCTGACCAGCAGTTCCATTCATATGAAGACATCAAAAAATGGCTTGATCCGTGGATAGCCTCAAAAGATGAACAGTTTTACCGTGACGGTATACGAGATCTACCAGAAAGATGGAAAAAAGTAATAGCCAGCGATAGGCAATACTTTCAATGATTCACTTGTAACCATTTTTTCAGAATAAAGTTGTATTTTCATAAAAAAACAGCGAGAACTTAGTTGCGCACCCAATACTTAAAGGTAACAAATTTTTACCAATAAAAAAAGTAGATAAAGTATTTTTCTTGCAATGTCTGAACGCACCCTTATTTATCCAAACTTATACGCTTGATTAGTTTTTTGGAACGGAAAATAAGTGTGCGTACTGCGAAAAAGTAGCAAAATAAAAACAACAAAATAGTTTCAAAAACATCAACAAAAGAACTGGAGCAGCAAAAACAATAACAAACAACAAAGACCCCACCACCAATAGGGGCGATCAATCGAGTGAGATCAACAATAATAATAACAAACAATAAAATTGAAAGGAATGTGGGCATATGTACGTATTTACATATGTATGTGTGTGTGTTATTTGGTGGAAGCGAAGCAGAAATACTGAAAGATTAAAACAGCATGAGGAGAAAACATGGGCGTGGTGCGAAATAGCCTATTTGCGATGAAACCCTGTTTGGCGAAAATTGTAGCGGACTTTAGAGTGGACACAACCGATTTGGAGGTTATGTTGGTTTTTAGATATTAAAATGGTAAATTCTTTAGATCTTTAAATCAAAAGCAATATGTTTTAGGACAAACAATTAAAACAGGAAATTTACGAAAATTTTTCAAGAAATTGCAAAGCTCATTCGATGTTGGTCACACTGGTGCGTATGGAGTTACATGGGTTTCGAAGGTTAAAAAATTATATTCTTTCCTTATATTTTTCTAATATAATACAACTTTTCAACATTTCAATAAAAGGCACATATAGTATATTTTTGATAAATTTTTTGTGACTTTTTCGTTTCAAAAATCCGAAAAATTCAGCGATTGTGACATAGTTTCCTACAACCTCTCAGCGTGAAGTTCCCGTGTCAAAACAAGAAAGAAAAAAAAATAACAAAAATATCTACTTCAATAACCGCTAGTTCCCAGCTTCGAAAACCAAAAGGCTTTTTTAAATAGCGATCGCCTCTCGGTAATCAATAGTAAACCTGCGAATATAATTCTTTATATGTAACCCCTGCTTTAAATGCTTAAAACTTTTATTTTTGCTCATTAGGTTTCAAATATAATATTTTTTGTATTATTTGCTCCACGTATTGCCTTGTGAAAATAGTTGTGTTGTCATTCCAGCACTAACAAATTTTATCTTTAAGAAGTGTGCAAAATTCAACCATGATCTGTTAATATGTATACATATACATAATATTTTTTTTTTTGAAAAATTAAGGCAACCATTCATAAATAGGATTTTAATATAAATGCGACATACCAAGCCTATCTGGCCTAGTGAGAAGGATTTCCGTAGGATGTATCTTCTAAACCTTTATTCTCGTTGACATAAAACTTTGGTAGAATATTCCATGTAGATATGTTGAACTATTAAATAAGATAGCAAACAAGTAATAAATTTTTTAAGTGAAACTTCTTAGGTATCGATGGACGAGCGAGAATGGAGAGTAAAATTTCAAGGCCATGCAACGTTTTGGGCATTTTCGTTCAGCGAGAGAGAAAAAGATATAACGTAAAGGAAAAGGAGAGAGAGAGGCGCCTACTTTTTCGCGCTTATTTCCGCTTCCTGGCTAGTGCTTGTGCGTACTATAAAGTGCTATCCATTCCGGCGTCAGATTTATTGGTATTGCCTTGCGGTAATTTGTGCCGTTGCTGCGGTCCTGGAATCGCTGTGTCGCCACGGTTTGTGTTCGGCGTTTAGCTGCACCGCTCGACCCTTCTCCGCTTTTTGTAAATTTTGTCTATTTGTATTCTCTGCAAATGTTGTGAATTTATTTAGATTTATATTCTCTCTCTCTCTCTCTCTCTCTCTCTTGGGTCTCTCCCTCTTTCTTTGTCTGCCTTGAAAGTTTCACTTCTGTTATGTGTATGGTACTACGCTACACGCACTTTTTTCTTTTTCAAATTTATGTAACCTTCTCTTAAGTCCTTATTAACCTCACACACACTACCTAATATAAGACCAGCAACAACGCACATTGAGTGGTCGAAGGTTCGAATCGTATGTCAGTTTTTCAAAATTCAAAATGGTGGATCAAAGATGACAGCCGAATTTTGAAAATACTGATCGTTGCTCACTAGAAAACATTCAACTTCCAATCGGAATCTTTAGAAAACTTCTGGGTATTTTATGGTGCATTTCTTTTACAAGGTGAAGTGCAAAATAAACAAGTCTGGCGTCATAAAAATGTGTTTGATGGCGCCATCTTTTTAATGAGTTAGTGCGTTGGAAGTTGCATCCCAGGCTGACTTCCAGTGTAAACTTGGTGGCATTCGGTTCGGTGTAAGCGAAACTATTGCGTCTAAAGCGTCAGTATGTTTGTGTCATCGGTACAAAAATGAGTTTCGAACAAAGAGCTAATATCATATTTTATTTTGAAATCGGTAAAACGTTTACCGAAACATTTGAATTGATGAAAAAATTGTATGGCGATAATTGTCTATCTCGTGCCAAAGTTCATGAGTGAGATGGTCGTAAGGACATAAATGACAATGAACAAACGAGCTGCCCAAATTAGTAATCACCGAAAGATCCATCGAAATTCTTTGTAAACTTATCAAAAAGGAACCGAAATCATTGTTGAAATTCATGGAATCGGAGTTGAGTATCTCCAAAACATCGATTTGTCGCATTTTAACTGATCATTTGCAAGTTAACTGAGGAGTAAAAATTGCCCAGAATTTAACCTTCGAGAGACCTCATTAAAGAGGCGAGAAAGCCGAGAACTTCCTTTACAACAGTGTAACTGGTGATGAAACGTTGTGTTTCCAACATGATCCTGGAACTAAGCGTCAAAAGCGCCCAATGGAAGACCCCAGACGAGCCACCACCCAAAAGATTGCGTTTGGAGAAATCAAAAATCTAGTCAATGCTCATTTGTTTTTGACGATCCCAAGGGAATTATTCACAAGGAGTTTGTACCAATGGGCCAAACCGTCAATGTAATTTTCTATCTTGGCGTTTTGAAGCGTTTGTTGCATCGCATTCTTCGAATTCGCCCTGAATACCGCGATGCATGATAATACACCATCTCATCGATCCACTCTTGTGCCTGATTGTTTGACTAGAAATCGTATTTAACACGTACCACCGGTGGCCCGCACAAGTCTGCTTCATGGGGCGGCGCGTACCACCGGTGGCCCGCACAAGATTGCTTCATGGGGCGGCGTGTACCACCGGTGGCCCGCACAAAATTGCATCATCTGGCAGCGCGTACCACCAATGGTACTTTATTAGACGGTACCTATGTGATGAGATGCCATAAACGACTACCATTACGAACAAATTTCGTTTTATGACCTGCAATCGCTCCCGTCCGATAGAGCGAAAAGATGTAAACATTGCCATCTGTGGGCGAAGACCATGAGTAACAGCGCCGGCGTGAACGTGTTAAACCATTAATCACTCACCGTATTCACCTGATATGGCTGCCTGTGACCTCTACCTATTCAGAAAATCGCATTTGGCCATGTAAGAAAAACGTTTTGTGTCCGTAGAGGCCATCATCCCAAAGGCTTGTACCGACATCCGGTCAATGACCCGAAATACTCTTTCGAAAAGCTTTTAATCGCACAAAACAGTGTATCAAGGCCAGAGGGACTATTTTGAATAAATAAATTCGAAGTTATCATTTTCATCCAAATAAAAGGCTTCCGAATTTTTGTGCTCTACTCGTATAGCATTGGCTTAGGGTGGGCCTAGATCGAAAATTTATTGTTTATATTAGGTTCTCGCTGTTTTTCTTGATGAAAATACAACTTTCTTCTGAAAAAATAGTTAGAAGTGAATCATTGAAAGTATTGTCCATCGCTGGCTAACTTCTTCCCATCTTTCTGGTAGATCTCGTATACCGTCGCGGCAAAACTGTTCATCTTTTGAGGCTATCCACGGATCAAGCCATCTTTTGATGTCTTCATATGAATGGAACTGCTGGTCAGCTAGACCATGTGCCATCGATCGGAACAGGTAATTATCGGACGGCGCAATATCTGGAGAATATGGCGGGCGGAATATGGCATTTCAGTGTTCCAGGTAGGTTTTCACGTGTTTGGCAATGTGAGGCCGAGCGTTGTCATGCTGTAGAATCACTTTTTCATGCCTCCCCGCGTATTGCGGCCGCTTGTCGCGCAGTGCTCGGCCCAATTGCATTAATTGAAATCGATACCGTCCCCCAGTGTTGGTTTCGCTTGGTTTTAACAGTTCATAATAAATAACACCAACTTGGTCCCATCAAATACATAGCATAACCTTCGCAGCGTGAATATTCGGCCGAGGCGACGACGTAGAAGCATGACCGGGCAGTCCCCATGACTTTCTTTTCTTTGGATTGCTGTATTGAATCCATTTTTCATCACCCGTCACGATGCGATTAAGAAAACCCTTTCTCTTTTTGCCGCTAGAGCAGTTGTTCACAAACGAAAAAACGACGTTCAACATCCCTTGATTTTAACTCATAAGGAACCCAAGTCCCCTGTTTCTGAATCATTTCCAAAGCATGCAATCGCTTGGAAATGGATTGGCGGGTAACTCCTAATACTGAAGCAAGCTCTTCTTGCGTTTGACACACGGATCCTCATTGAGCAATGCCTCCAATTCCATTTTTTTTTTTTGAAAATTCTACCAGAGGAGTATTTCCTGAGTGG
>JAYXIM010043210.1:0-13294 GCA_037575425.1 Anastrepha fraterculus
TCTCTTCTTCTTCTTCTTAATTGGCGCGATAACCGTTTACGCGATTTTGGCCGAGCTTAACAAAGCGCGCCAGTCGTTTCTTTCTCGTGCTAACCGGCGCCAATTGGACACACCAAGTGAAGCCAAGTCCTTCTTCCCCTGATCTTTCCAACGCAGAGGAGGTCTTCCTCTTCCTCTGCTACCACCAGCTGGTACCGCATCGAACACTTTCAAAGCCGGAGCGTTTGTATCCATTCGGACGACATGACCCAGCCAACGAAGCCGCTGCATCTTTATTCGCTGCGCTATGTCTATGTCGCCGTAAAGCTCATACAGCTCATCGTTCCATCGCCTGCGATATTCGCCGTTGCCAACGTGCAAAGGTCTAAAAATCTTACGCAGAATCTTTCTCTCGAACACTCCAAGCGTCGCTTCATCGGATGTTGTCATCGTCCAAGCTTCTGCGCCATACGTTAGGACGGACTTTACTGCTCAGTTGCCTACTAAGTCCAAAGTAGCATTTGTTGGCAAGAGATATTCTACGTTGGATTTCAAGGCTGACATTGTTATCGGTGTTAATGCTGGTTCCTAAATAGACGAAGTCTTTTACAAGCTCGAAATTATAACTGTCTACAGTGACGTGGGTTCCGATACGCGAGTGCGCCGACTGTTTGTTTGGAGACAGGAGGTACTTCGTTTTGTCCTCGTTCACCACCAGACCCATTCGCTTTGCCTCTTTATCCAGTTTGGAGAAGGCAAAACTAACAGCGCGGTTGTTAAGGCCAATGATGTCAATATCATCGGCATACGCCAACAATTGTACGCTCTTATAAAAAATTGTGCCTGAGCGATTAAGTTCTGCGGCTCGTACGATGCTCTCCAACATCAGGTTAAAGAAGTCACACGACAGCGAGTCACCCTGTCTGAAACCTCGTTTGGTATCAAACGGCTCGGAGAGGTCCCTCCCAATTCTGACGGCGCTGCTGGTGTTGAGCAACGTCATCTTACATAGCCGTATTAGTTTTGCGGGGATACCGAATTCAGACATAGCGGCATACCAGTAACTCCTTTCCGTACTGTCGAATGCAGCTTTGAAGTCGACGAAAAGATGGTGTGTGTCGATTCTCCTTTCATGGGTCTTTTCCAAGATTTGGCGTATTGTGAATATTTGGTCGATGGTAGACTTTCCAGGTCTGAAGCCACACTGATAAGGTCCAATCAGTTGGTTGACGGTGGGCTTCAGCCTTTCACACAATACGCTCGCTAGAACCTTATAGGCGATATTTAGAAGACTAGTCCCGCGGTAATTGGCACAAATTGCAGGATCGCCCTTCTTATGGATTGGGCAGAGCACACTTAAATTCCAATCGGCAGGCATGCTTTCATAAGACCATATTTTTCATAGGAGCTAATGCATGCACCTTACCAGCTCCTCGCCGCCATGTTTGAATAGCTCAGCCGGCAGTCCGTCGGCGCCCGCGGCTTTGTTGTTCTTTAGCCGTGATATTGCTATTCTCACCTCGTCATGGTCGGGTAACGGAACGATAATTTCGTCGTCAACGATTGGGGTATCGGGATCTTCACATTCTCTATGACATGCGCAGCTGTCACTGTTTAACAGGTTCGAGAAGTGTTCCCTCCATAATTTAAGATTGCTCTGTACATCAATGATTCACATGAGATTTATTAGTGAGAGCTTTGGTGTACTCGACTGTCTTCCCTATACTTGACCCTTAAATTGACTCCGGTAAAATTTTGAACTCCAAGTAACCGCACTTCATCAATTCATTAACCAGTTCATTGCCTTGAAAACCTGAGTGACTCGGCCCATATAAGAGGGAAACTCAGCTTACTCATTCTTAAGCCAGCTAGTTGAGTCTATTTCAATAAGAAACAGATAGGGATTGATAGAAGGGAAAGATTGAAGAAAAGAGTACAGAGATTTGCACTTAGAGTCTAAGATCTTGAATGCCTATCTGAAAAGTTACAAAGGGTCATTAGGATTTCCAGGTAAGAAAGATTTCTCCAATTCCTCAAACCCGATTCCTACACCCACACCATTCTGATCGTTCAGCGAATCAAATAACTCTTCCAACGAGAGTGCGCTTAGAATGTCCAATCTCTTAAACGGTGGTTTCTAGGAAATTTGAAGTACATTCCTCGAAATTGGGTGCATTTGCTCAGCTTCTGTTGAATGGATTCTTTGACTTTTGCGCATAGGCCAGTCCTCTAGAAATCACAATTTACTTCCCTGAATCTTACGAGGGTGGGCCATGTAAAATTTGCTTTTTGAATCGGCTATAAAAAAAAAACTAATCAATATTTTTTCAAACTTTTTTTTTTATTTTGAAGATTGAATATTGCCATTTATGAATGAAAAATAATATTGTTCAAATCACTGCCACGACTGGCTTTACAGGCCATTCGATCAACCCAATTTTTAAGCACATTTTCGATTGTTTGGGCTTCATGATTCGATTTCGTGTTTTAAAGCATCAACATGCTCTGGATGGTTCGCATAGCATTTGTCCTTAACGGTTCCCCACAAAAAATAGTCCAACGGGCTTAAATCACAGCTCCGAGGCGGCCAATTGATATCGGAATTTCGGCTGATTATTCAGTTTTCAAAAACGGTAGCCAAAAGTTCGAGTGTAACTTTGGCAGTGTGACTAGTTGCACCGTCCTGTTGAAACCAAATGTGGTCCATGTCATCCTTTTCAATTTTTGGAAACAAAAACTCGTTGAGCATGTCACGGTAACGCTCGCCATTTACTGTAACCGCGGAAGAAGAAGAAGACTCACCACTTTGGAAGTAGGTTTTGAATATTTCCCAATTTTGTTCCAGCGTATAACGTCCTATTTCGTAAATGTGAAACCTTTAAGTAAATTATGAACACATTTTACATGCCATTTGTGTTACCATTCTCAAAAAAATAGGTGGTTCAAAAAGCAAACGCTATATGGCCTACCCTGTATATTCCAGGTTTAATGTATATATGTTTCTGGGAGCTCGTTTAAGTTGCTTGCTTTCCCATATCTTGCGCTATAGAAGAGATGGTGAAGATTTTTCTTCATAGAAGTGATAGAGATCTTAGATAATTTTGAAGCTAGTTCTATCTATACAATTGGCGCGCACATCTTTTGTTGGGTGTTTGGTCGAGCTCTTCCTCCAATTTATGATATGACTCTGGGTTTTGCTCAATGGAGGTACCAACAGTTGTATGCCGTCTGCGAACGGCAGGAGCTTTTTAATGACAGAAATGCACTCGAAGGTTTGCCTGCCGATGAGTGGAGTTTGGAAACCGGGCTCTAACGAGTAGTAGTATCGCAAAATTTCTTTCGGCTTCGCGGCCACTTTGAACACATTAATTTTACTCAGTGAGAATTTTCAAGAGAATATAATATATAATATAATATGTTTGAGTATATATTTTGCTGCAATATCCTATATAGGAAACTGTTTTTGGGTGTAAAGATTAAAATCTCGTAAGCTCAAATTGAAAGTTTATCAATGCTTGTCGAGAAGCTATGCCCAGTCATGATCGATTTTAGAACCAAGTTAATAAAAATAGCCTCTAAGTTATGTTAGCGACCAAACCTCCCACTGGATGTAGGCACCTTAACCGCGTAATGTTTCTTGGGAATCTATGGGAATCTATGCAGTGAGACTCAAATTTGAGTCGCCTCTCTTTATTAACTGAATTGGCAGAGATTTTCTGTTGTTCTTAGATGTATGCAGTGAGTCTCTGGTGTTTATCTAAATTTGAAGCGTGGATTCGAATAGATCTCTCTAGGAAAAGGTTCTGCTTATTTATTGTATTGTTAATCATTTTTCTATGCGCTTGGATTCATATTTTTGAACACTACTGGTTCAGAGGGATGACCTAACTATCTAAGAACACTTGTAACGCATACGAGTTGTTTTAACGCTTGTGGACGACGCTGAGTTGGAAACTTTATACTGAAAAAGCTCAATATTAAGAATCAAATAAACCGTCCAGGATGGATATTCTTGAGATCTCTTTGGATATCACTGTTAATAATCTTCATTCTAAGTATGTGCGGTAATCCTAAAGTGTGGATGTTAGAAAGAGAAATAAAAGGGAAGTAACTCCATGCTGCTAGATCACACCCTAATTAAACACAAACCTCTATGATTGAAAGAATTCGGTGCTTTTGGATGATACGCAGAAATTCTTCCATTCACACTTCGTCCATTCAAGAGAAAGCCTCCCCTCTTTAGGACGCTTTATCATCTGGGTTGGCAAACAACTTAGTACTTCCTTCAGGGTATGCCAAAAATATTCGGTGATTTATTTAGAACATCCCCACCACTAACCTACCTGCAAAGCTTTCGAATAGTTTGAGCTCAAATAACTTAAACTAAACATAACTTCGATTGTCTATTACAGTAGCTGAATGATGAGGTCGAATCAGCTTAGCAGCTATAACTCAGCTGGCCTCATTTCGATATCGCGGCTTTCACTTTTACAATCTCAAGAGGAGTTATTTGCTTTTTTTCTTAATTGCCCCGATAACCGCTGACGCGATTTTGGCCGAGTTTAACAAAGCGCGCCAGTCGTTTCTTTCTCGTGGTAACCGGCACCAGTTCGACACACCAATTGAAGCCAAATCCTTCTCCACCTGATCTCTCCAACGCAGAGGAGGTCTTCTTCTTCCTCTGCTACCACCAGCTGGTACCGCATCGAATACTGTCAGAGCCGGAGCGTTTGCTTCCATTTGGACGACATGACCCAGCCAACGTAGCAGCTGGATCTTTATTCGCCGCACTATGTATATGTCATCGTGAAGCTCATACAGCTCAAGAGGAGTTATCAGCTTTGGATATTTGCTATATATGCAACTTTATTATCAGCATGCAGCGGTTTTGCCTTAGCCTCTATATTCTTTGTCTGCACCCTCTTGTCTCTTTCATCGTATCCCGATATTTTTGTCTTCTTTATCTATGTATTTTAAATGGCACCACAGCGGAAGGTTTCTTTGCCCAACTGCCCAAGTGCATCCCCTGGAGGCAGCCACCCAACTAAGCACTAACTAAAGCACTCGTTGGAGAGAAGTCTTAAGACGCCCAAGTTGCAAGTAAAAAGTTGTGAGTTCATTCTCTTGGGAATATTGCTTTTCTTTATAAGAGTAGTGTTTTTTTTTTAATTTCGAGTATCTACTTGAAGTTTATTCCTTTTCTACATTTCCCAGCTTCTACACTTCCATATACTTATACGTATATATTTTTATTTCATAAGAAAAATTTTCTCTCTTGCTTTGCTTGATTTACAATTTTGTACTTGATACTTTTTTACTGTTACGCTGCTACACTGGCGTACTCATAAAGAGCAAGTTTATCTTCCCCTTAACTTTAATTCGATTCCTTTGCAATTTTTCGAACTAAATTACCCGCTATGAAATTGCAATTTACAACAATGCAGAAATGCACAGTTGCCCTTCGTTGGAGAGTAGTTTTTGCGGTACTTCAAGTCACCTCTGGCCACTACAGCTTGTATGTTTTGACTACTTTTTTGTATGCCGTTACTTTTCGTTTGCTCTCCAGCTAAAGTAGCAGCATTTTGTAATATTCAATTTTTTTTAATTTCTCTTGGCAGCCAATGTGTTGCATTTTAAAATTCCATCATGCGAAACTTTAGCGCTGTAAGCAGCTGCAAGTTGGCTGTCAGCAGGCGTTACTGCAACACTTGCAACATGAATGCGTAAAAATGTGAAGTTTTTTTCGCAAGTGCTTATTTTGCTGCGCAACTTTTTTGCACTCTTTTGCAAACTTTTGCACTTGTTTGCACATTTCTTACGTCTTTTAATCTTTTTTACTTTTTTCTTCATTTTTCGCATAACACTTTTTTCATTAGCTTCCTCTCCTTTCCTATATCTTTTCTATCACTTTCACTTCACTTTCATGTTCCCGCAGCACTTACTGCTGCTGTTCCTCCTTGGCTTTTGTGTAACTTAACAGTGCGAAGAAAATGGAATGTAGAAAATTGAAGTAACGCCGTGTCATGCATTTCATGCCTGCCTTCGTCGTATTCGAATGGATTATGCAGAATGTGGCAGCTTCACTGCACGCTTCGTTGCATGCTTACTTGTTATCCTAACGCTTAGCTGCAGTTTTTCATAACCACTTTCTTGAGGGCACATTCGAAAAGTTTGACAATATGTCGTCGTATTTCCGCTACTGCGATGCTACTGCGAGTCTACTGCGTTGCTGCGGTTTCCGTACCTGCATCTCTCACACAAATATGTGGGATATCTATGCAATCTCATACACACACACACACATTTCCGTTTATAGTCGCATGTGAAAAGGATGATGCTTAGCAATTTTGCATTTGACTGCTTTTGTGTGTTGGCGGAATTTTAATTTTCTTCCGCTGTCATCTGAAATTGAATTCCGTTTTAGTAGCTGCGTGTCTTGGCTGTGTGTGGCTAATGACTCTGTCGCTAAATTGATGATGAAACTTTGCATGAATGCTGTATTCGCTAGAAAATGAATATTGAAGATTAGCTTGGTTTGTAGGGGTCTAATAATTGCTAATAAGTAATGAAATGGTGCACGCACAAAGTGTTTCCCAAGGAGGCTAATATGGGAAATAAACTGAGTGAGAACCGAAAGCAGACACAAAACCGATAAAATGAAAGCAAAAAGAAAAAAGAACCAAAAGGAAGCAAACAATAAATAACCAGACACGAGCTCATTTGAAACCTCGAAATTTAACTGAAAAACCTCTTCGCCAGCCAGAAATTATTTTAATTCAAATTTCGATTAAAATTGAGATACATGATTCCAATTCAAGTGATTCCAGTATTTTGGACATTATCGAATATTTTTCCGAAAATTGGTTTGTATGTAGGCTTGAGTATATTGAGAAGTTTATAAAAAATAACTTTATAAATTGATTATTTTGATATTTTTTTAATGCTGAAAGTTTTTGTAGAGCGTTTTATAAAGTGAAATATCTTCGATTCTCTTCAATAGTTTTATAATTTTTTTTAAATTTTTTAGGATAAAATTTAGTTTTTAAAATTTGTTTTCGAATAAAATACTTTTTTTTAGCGCAAAATTGTTGAAAATAAACTTATTTCTTTCTTTAAAATTGTTGGGGGAAAAACATATTTCATGTATCAAAATTTTTTTTGGAAAAGTATTATATATATTTTTTCAAAATTTTTTGAAAAAATCCAAAGTTTTCATACATGTATCTACATTTTTTTTGGAAAAGTATTATACATTGTTTTTCAAAATTTTGGGAATTTGTTTTTATCTTTTAAGAAAAACAAATCAAAAATTTTTTTTTTCATATTTTTATTCAATTGTTAGGGGAAAAATATATTTCATATATCAAAGCTTTTTTTGAAAAGTATTATATATTTTCTTCAAAATTTTTGTTTTTTGTCTTTTAAGAAAAACAAATCAATTTTTTTTTCATTTTTGACAAATATATATTATTTCATATATCAACATTTTTTGGAAATTGTTTTTCGTCTTTTAAGAAAAACAAATCAAAGATTTTCTTTTAATATTCTCATTCAAAAAGTATTATATTTTTTTTTTCAAAATTTTTGGGAACGTTTTTTTTATCTTTTAAGAAAAACAAATCCAAAATTTGTTTTTCATATTTTTATTCAATTTTTGGGGAAGAAATATATTTCATATATTAAATTTTTTTTGGAAAAGTATTATCTATTTTTTTCACAATTTTTTGAAAAAATACAAAGTTTTCATACATGTATCTACATTTTTTTTGGAAAAGTATTGTACATTGTTTTTCAAAATTTTGGGAATTTGTTTTTATCTTTTAAGAAAAACAAATCAAAAATTTTTTTTTCATATTTTTATTCAAATGTTGGGGAAAAAATATATTTCATATATCAAAATTTTTTTGGAAAAGTATTATATATTTTCTTCAAAATTTTAGTTTTTTGTCTTTTAAGAAAAATAAATCAATTTTTTTTTCATTTTTGACAAATATATATTATTTCATATATCAAAATTTTTTGGAAATTGTTTTTCATCTTTTAAGAAAAACAAATCAAAGATTTTTTTTTTAATATTCTCATTCAAAAAGTATTATATTTTTTTTTTTCAAAATTTTTGGGAGTTTGTTTTTATATTTTAATAAAAACAAATCCAAAATTTTGTTTTCATATTTTTATTAAATTGTTGGGGAAGAAATATATTTCATATATTAAATTTTTTTTGGAAAAGTATTATATATTTTTTTTCAAAATTTTTTGGAAAATTCAAAGTTTTCATACATGTATCTACATTTTTTTTGGAAAAGTATTGTACATTGTTTTTCAAAATTTTGGGAATTTGTTTTTATCTTTTAAGAAAAACAAATCAAAGATTTGTTTCTTCATATTTTTATTCAATTGTTGGGGGAAACATATATTTCATATATCAAAATTTTTTGGAAAATTTTATTTCGAAATTTTTGGGAATTCTTTTTTTTTGTCTTCTAAGAAAAAGAAATCAAAGATTTTTTTCATATTTTTGTAATTAATAGCTGATACTATGCTCAGTAATCCCTGAAAGTTTCATACTAGGTTTATATTCATATTCGTTCAGCAAACCAGTGAAAAAGTATTGGAAAGTGCTGCTCTGGCGAAACGCTAGCATACTCGTACGTACTCGTATTTTATATCTATTTGCAAATCTATAAAATATAAAAAGTGTATTTTATTCTAAAAAGGGGGAAAAAATTGCAAAAATGTCAAAAAGAACCGAAGATTTCACTTCCACTTCCACTTTAAAAATTATGCAATTTTTTTAATTCTTTCAGTTCCTTTCTAATATACTCAAGCCTTCAAATACACCAATTTTCGAAAAAATTACCTTCAATGTCAAAATTCAAATAAATCACTTGGCATGGAATCGCTCAAATGCAAAATCTTCAAATGTAATCTTCAAACTTAGGCTGAAAACCCTCTTAAAAACCAGAAAAAATTTTTAACTTCGAGTAGTTCAAATGCAAAATTTATTCATACAAAATATTTATTACGATAATAGTTCTGAGCTATTTTTGAGTTTTAATTCAGTGATCGTGTTTGAAGCCATGTTCTTGTTTTTGTAGCAGCATAAAGATTCCGCATACCTTGACCGGACATATGTAAATCTGGCTCGTTTCGGTTACGTAGAAACGACTGCATTGGGAACGATTGAGGAAGTCCTCGTTTCTATTGGTAAACAAGTAAGCCCGCTCATTTTTACAAGCCTCTTTGGTGTCTAATTTTACACAATCAATAAAATCTTGCAGATATCTTATCCAAATATCTTACATCGCTAAAGATCTACGCGGCCAGGCGTTGCTTTAATTTTCCTATTTGGTAATTCTAGCCACTTTGGGGCGATCGGCTGCTTTTATTTCATCAATTGTTGAAAGCTTAGTTCAAAATTGAGTCTCAGAGCTAGCTTTCAGGTACTATTCTGGTCAAATACTCTTTTTTAGATATTTTTTAGGAATTTGTTTTTTAAGAAAGTAAAATGCATTCGTTTTGAATTTAAGTATCTTATTATTGACATGAAAAAGTTACAAAAACAATTTTTTTTTAGATATTTTTTTGTAGTAGTGTGGTACCAAAGTAAGCGTCTTAATAGGATTTTGGCTCTTCAGGACATCCTAAACTGATTATTATTCTGTAGCCTTGTCATTCTGGTAGGTGCTACTGATTTTCTTCAGCCATAACTTTCCATACTACCGTCTGATTTCCACCCGAAAAACATACCTTTTTTTCAAAAGTTCGTCATTTTGTTATTTTTCAAAAAAATTGTCTCCTGGCGCCTTCAGTGTCATAAAAATCATCTTGTCTGTTAATCCGTACTTGGCCATCATTAGGCCGACACATCGTGACTTAACCACAATTTTTTCAGTAATTATACCCGCGTATGATTCATTTTTCATTGCAATTTAACATCTAATTCAAAATTAGAGCAACTTCATTGAGTATCAGTTAAAAATCACAGACCTTAATTCAGTCCAAAAAGTTTTTTTGCATTCGGTTGAGAGTTTCTTTTGTGCAGGACTTTCTGTTTATCGAAACTAGGCTTATGCACTTGTAAGTGCTTCCTTACGTATAATCTTCACGTCCTTGGCAATCTAATAAGTATTCACGCGTCAATGTTGTTTTTATTGTCGACTGGCCTACCAGAGCGTACTTCATCTTCGACTTCTATAGGTATTGCCGCAAAGGAGTTTTTCGAAAGAGAAAATTTATTGTTGCATTTGATGCTGTATTGGATCCATAAACAGCACAAATTTTGTTGATCGTCTACACAGTCTTTTCACTTTAGTTGTACTGGTGCTGAAGGACGCAGCGAATTTTCACAAAATATCAATAAAATCGGCGTATAGTACTCGTAAATCTACCTCTCGGAAAATGGTTAGACTTTTTTACTATTACAATATTACGTTGTAGGTTAATTTGAATGAATATTCAATTAGATGATCTCCAGCGTGAGGCAGGGAACAGGTATTTCGCGAATGGAGTCTTACAATCCTTCACTAAAGGAGTCTGAATGTCATAATGGTAGATTGGAGCATGTCGGCATACTTTAAGTTTACTTCATTTTAAAATCTCACTTCTTCCTCTAATTTGCACTGCATTAGCAAACAAAACCCTATATCCTAAAGACATGCACTTGAACACTGCTGATCACTACTGAAGGCTCAGCTAACTAAGACTTACATTTTGTCTACTCAAGAGAGAGTCTCAGCTCCTTTGGATGCTCATTAACTGGGTTGACAAATAGTTTTGTATGCTTTTTGGTGCCTTAGAGAGGGGCTCTACTACAAGCTGGACCTTAGAATAGTTAAAGCTTAGATCTAAATTTTTGTCCAATTTACTATTGACACGATGCACCTCAATTAAAATATGTAACTCTAGCGAGCAAAACTGGATGCACGACTTCTCCTTTTTGTTAATATTTACAACGTTTTTTGGGTTAATATTTTTTTTGTAATTTTTTTTTGTAGTTTGTGCTTTAACCAAACCATATAAATCAGACTCTATAACTTTACACAAAATATAGTTGTGAGTTTTAAAAAAATTATGGATATGCAGTGGCATGGCTCATGCAATTTAATTGAAATAAGTATTAATTTTAAGCAGATATAGAATTGCGTAGACTAAGAATGTTTTTGGGTAATGTATTTTTTAGAAGAAAATGCGGAAAAGCGTTTGCAAACAAAACAAAAAAAAAATTACAAACCAACGAATGCTTTTATAATTAAATTTTGCAAGCTGCCGCAAACTCAGTTTTACTCTTTTAATAATTTCATCAGCAATAGCGAAGCACAAATACCCACAATTGCTAGAATTTAAATTGCACTTTCACTTGATATTTTCATGGATATGAGATATTCGCATACATTTGAACAAAATGCGCGGAGAGACAATTGTGGAGTGCACGCTTTCACGAATTTGAATTTGTCTCACTTTCACCTCTGTACAATTACACCGAGTTAGCAGCTGTTTAGCGCCTCAAAGTATGCATGGAAAATATGAGTGTTAAAATTCAACTGTGCGCACGTAAGCAATGACAGCAAAACCTGTCATACCATAAGCTTTATGGTGTATGCGGTTATGAGTGGAGCCATCTAGCTCCTGGCAGCATGGCAAATGCAAAGTCATGTGCGGCTGAGTTTTGTGCTTCCGCTATTCATTGGTGTAAGTAATAGTGTTCGAATTTAGTTTGTCACTGCAATTCAAGAGATATACGTAATATGAAGAATATTAAATGACGAATTTTTCCAAGGAAAATTTTCTTGAAAATTCACGATAAATAAAAATTTTTTGAAGCAAAGCTCTGGAGCGTTGACAAAACGGTTGCATCTAAATAATTATAACACTTGGACTTAGTGACAATTTTAGACAAGTTGCTTGCTTTATATTTAATTTTAAAAATAATACTAATAAAAAAACTTAATTATAATAACAGAAGCAACAAATAATGGAGTCAATAAAAAACACTTGAATAATTTTTTATGAAGATATAAAAAAAAACTTTAAGTTAGTTTGCTCAGAGATTAGGCGCTAATGGGTTAATATTCCTTCCGAAATTTTAGAAACCATGGTTCGAAGTATGCCAAAGCATCGGCGTGCACTAATTCAGAACACAGGTGGGAATACTAATTTAGTTTTGGTGAAGTAGATGGCGCAAAAGCTTGGACGATGACATCATCCGATGAACCGACGCTTGGAGTGCTTGAGAGAAAGATTCTGCGTAAGATTTTTGGACTTTTGCACGTTGGCAACGGCGAATATCGCAGACTATGAAACGATGAGCTGTATGAGCTTTACGACGACATAGACATAGCACAGCGAATAAAGATCCAGCGGCTACGTTGGCGGGGTCATGTCGTCTGAATGGATACAAACGCTCCGGCTCTGAAAGTATTCGATACGGTACCAGCTGGTGGTAGTAGAGGAAGGCCTCCTCTGCGTTGGAAACATCATGTGGAGAAGGATTTGGCTTCACTTGGTGTGTCCAATTGGCGCCGGTTAGCACGAGAAAGAAACGATTGGCGCGCTTTGTTAAACTCGGCCAAAATTGCGTAAACGGTTAATGTGCAAATTAAGAAGGAGAAGAAATTTTGTTTTGCCAGTTTATATTGTCATTCACCGCCTTTTGTCTTAGAATCCTCATTTTTAAATTACAAAAATAATATATTTCGTTTGACCTCTGGAAGAAATTTTCTTTTTACAAGGATTCGATTTAGCACGTATTTAAAAAAAAAATCTTTTTTACACGAATTGTTTTGTTTTTAAAACGAAATGAAGGGAAATCCCTGAGACTCAGTAGATTTTGCTCTCGCAGTTTAATGATTTATTTTTTGATAATATATTGAATGAATTAAAATGTGAAATCACGAAATAAGTTTTTAAATGAACTCTTAAAATAGTTTTTTCATATTGTTTTGATCTAACTCTCTTTTTACACGAAATTTTTTTACACAATTTTTTTGGAAAAAGGTGTACTTTTATGTTTTTGTTATTCAGACAGCTTCGGAAATGTGATAGTATTGCGTGAATTAATATTCATTTATTTTAATAAATCGCCACTTAAATAACCAAGAGAAATTTATACTTTCATTGGATGCCTAGTGTAGTTCATTCTCCTTCGACAATCATATAAGTCCACGTTTCGAACTTTCTGTAAATTATATAAAAACCAATAAATTTTCACTTTTTAATACTTTTTTTTATTTCTTTTAAATTAAACATTTTTATATATATTTATTAAATTTTTAGTACAAAATATACTTTATGGAAAAATTTTTAAAAGTTTTTT
>JAYXIM010043218.1:0-13007 GCA_037575425.1 Anastrepha fraterculus
TGAGGTAGAAACGACGAGGAAGAAACGACAGGTGCGCTTTGTTAAACTCGGCCAAAATCACGTAAGCGGTTATGGTGCCAATTAAGAAGAAGAAGAATTGAGTCAAGGTTACGCAGCTTAAAGGCCTTCGTCTGCAATAGATCTGATAATAGCATTTGGGAGTCGGGGGCTACGCAGCTTGAAGCCCTTCGTTTGCAATAGATCTGATAATAGCATTTAGGGGTCGAGAGTTAAAGAAGGTGGTGTGAGTCTCCCAATGAATGTCTTTCAGTGTCTCTCTATATTCTGCCCGGGCCGGTAGTTGCAGTTGTATTTCGTACTAGATCTCGTTGGCGTAGTTGAAGAGGTGTATCCTGAGCCGTTTGGAAGGTAGCTCAGGCTCCAGCAAAGTCTACAGGTGTGATTCCCACGAGTGATTCCTTACCAGAAATTGCTTACTAATCATTTTGCTGTGCTACTTTACCGCAAGCATGGAAGTCTCGTGCTGAGAAGATATCCCCTGGCTAGCGTGATAGCAGTATTTTCACCTAGGCTGGAGCTTTGTCCACTGCGAAACGCTTGTGCCAGGCGATCAGACGGACGCAGAATATGTAGTATCGCCCTGCCAATTGCTTCATATGACACCAGCAACATTTCTTTGTGTCTGCCCCAAGTGCTGCCGCCCATTTAAGGACTTTGTGGCGCTTTTGGACCGTAGTGGCTCTTGCGGCTGTATGCCCCGAAAAGGAAAACAAACTGTTAAAGGTAAAACCCGAAGTTTTGTATTTGTTAACGTCGGTATTCTTATGTCATCGACTCTCAACTTTAGCTGTAATTTGACCTCCTTCGTCCAGGTGGTAAAGAGGTTCGAACCGGACTTAGTGGTTGTAAGCTGGAGACTCCTCGCAATGAGAAAGCGAGAAAGGCTGGTGTGATAAGTGTTTACCTTGAAACACAAGTCAGCGATGTCATTGACGGACGTCATTATCGAACAATCGTCAACACAGGAGACCATATTTGTGATATCGATGCTGCTAAGATGCACGGCCATTAGTGGTCTGCTACTTGGCTAAATGACAGTCCAGAGTATTGTTTACAAGCGCGAGGAACCATTTTGCCGACAGAAAACGCAAAAAAAGAAAATCAGTAATGGATTTCAAATGTAATAGTGGGATTGCATTATATTTGGCTGGAAAATCACAACCAGCGATTGTTCATGAGCTCGAGCGCCTCAAAGTAAATAAAGCTTTTGTTTATCGCACCATTACTGCTTAAAATGATACTGGTAGCATCGTGAAATGTCATGGTGGTGATCATCAAAAGACTGCAAGTTCACGTGAAATGGTTCAAAAAGTGAAGAAGCGACTTGAGCGAAGTTCCCGAGAAGTGCCAAACACATGGCGAAAAAACTGAAAATATCTGATTGTACAATCCGCCGTATAATGAAAAATGATCTCAAAGTCAAGCCTCAGAAGATCCAACATGTCAGACTTGAGATATCGAAGGAGTTGCTTCGCTTAGTCGAGAGCGGTCAATTTCCTTTCTAACGAGAAAATGTTTCACATTCGTAAACTCCTAATGGAGTTGGACGTTTTGCATGGACGTTTCGACAAGACTCGGAACCGTCTCACAAAGCTCTAGTGAACCAAGAATGGCCGAACATCGTAACGTCCACGCAATGCCTCTCAAATTCACCAGACACGAATCCGATGAATTATTCTTTTCGGGCATTTTGGAGAGAAAGGTCCGATCTAAAATATTTACCAGTCTCGAGGCGCTGCAAGAGCCGTTGTTCGCAACTGGGCCAAAATACCTGCAAGTCACATTCGGGCAGCTTTGTATTATTTTAAGACATTTTTCTTTGAATTGAATAAAATTAAAATTACTTAATAAATTGTAGTTTTACTTGTGTAGTACAACATGCTTACTGTAAAAGCAGATCAGTAGAATCTTCCCTATGAATTTCTCATCAAAAGGAGTTCGTAGTGGGTGAGTTTCTCGTCAGCGAGGGGCTTTTAATAATATCCTCCCGGATGCAACCATTTATTTTTGAACTGAATGAACTGGGGGTCGGAGACGACCTCGTCAGATTTATGTATAGAATGTTTAGCGGCAGAATGGCCGTGGATCAATAGGGTTTGGTCCGGTGGTGTTTTCTGACAAGGTGAAGAAACTATGTCTAATTCTTGACAGTAAGCCAACGGAGAAGCCCAACATTGAGGACAGGATAAGGAAGGCAACAATAGCCTTGTATAGATGCAAAGGGGGGCCTCCCACCTAAAGTTATATTTTGGCTCTATAATACCAATATAAAACCTATTATATTGTATAGACTCATTGTCTGGCGGAACTCACTAGAAAGGATGGCATCGATGAAGAAGCTTCCCTAGTTGGAAAACTTTGAGTTCATCACTGTGGTGATTGATCAATGTGCAGTCCTGCTCAGTCCGAGCGGAACATTCTTTACTCATATTTCTTCAAGGGAAGAGTGAGCGGGTTGGTGGAGGACAAGCCAAGCGACAATCCTGGGCCTGGACTCGATGATGGTGCCCTCGAAAAACTTGTTAAGGAATGCCCAACTTCACTTTCGATTGCATCCGAGATCTTCGATATAAGGCTCATATGGGTACCTGGTCATAGCGAGATCGCTAGGTCGTTAGCTAGACAGGGGACCTGTAAGTTACTTACCATGCCAAACGAGAGGATTGGGATCTCCTTGACAACCTGCGGTCTGCTCCTGGAAAGGTGGGCAACGAACGTTCGGCAAGTACACAAGCTTGTAAGGTGGCGAAATCTTTCTGGCCACGAGTGGATCGGAAGTGCTGAAGGGATCTTCTGATCAACAAAACTCAGCTGTCAAATTTCGTGGGTGACCTTACAGAACATTGACTTCGAGATATACCTACTGTGAAACTCGTCATTACTTCAAGTGATTTTTACGTCAGTTTTGTGGAGGTTAAGGTGGAATTATCTCAGCACTTTCTCCGTAACTACTTTGCTTTTGCAGGGCTGAGATTTAAGTATTTTGGCTCTCGTCTCTTTGCATTGATATTAAAAACCTGATGAATTTCATCAGTAGTACGAAGCGGCCATCGTAAATCAATCATCGTTCGGGTGTCTTCAATAAATGCACATATCAGGACAAATAGTAGGCGGGTAAAGTACCTTCTAAAATCAAGAAATATCGGGAGTACCACTAATTAATTTCGAATTTGTTACTAACCTCATATTTATTTATGTAGCCAATATTTTGACAGAGACAGCTATTCTACCTATGTTAAAGCACGCCAAAAAATCAAGTAAATTTGATATGTAACAGTGAATATTAGTAAACACACAATTTGTTTTTTATTACAGTCAAAATGTCAAATTACGTTCGCACAAAACAGCATTTGCGGGGAGCTTTGCTTTTGTTCTTCAATTTAAAAAAAAAGGGCAACAGAAGCACATCGCTTACTCTCAGAAGCTTATCCTGAATATGCTCCAGAGGTTAGAGTATGTCAGCAGTGGTTTGCACGATTTAAAAGTGGTGATTTTAGCACAGAAGACAAAGAACAATCAGGCCCATCAAAAAAGTTTGAAGACGAAGAATTGGAGGCTTTATTCGATCAAGATCCATGTCGAACTCAAGAAGAACTTAGAAAAACATCGGAAGTCACTCAACAAGCCATTTCTTAACGTTTAAAAGCATCCAGATACATTCACAAACAAGGAAATCGGGGGCCACACGAATTGAAGCCGAGAGACGTTGAGAGATGATTTTGCATGACTGAAATGCTGCTTAATCGTCACAAAAAGAAATCGTTTTTGCATCGTATTGTCACTGGCGATGAAAAGTGGATTCATTACGACAACCCAAAGCGTAAAAGATCATATGTGAAGCCAGGCCAACCAGCCAAATCGACACCAAAGCCGAAGATTCATGGTTTGAAGGTAATGCTCTGTTTTTGGTGGGATCAGGCGATCACGGCAGAGTTATACAGGCAACAACTGATACGTTTGAAGCAAGCAATAGCCAAAAAACGGGCGAGAAATTGATTTTCCATCATGACAATGCTCGGCCACATGTTGCAGTACCGGTCAAAATTATTTGGAAAATGCCGGATGGGAAATTCTACCTCACCCGCCTTATAGCCCAAACATAGCACCTTCAAATTACCACTTGTTTCGGTCGATGCAGAATCACCTTTCTGGAATACGGTTTACCAATATTGAAGGTATTTAAAAATGGCTTGATGACTTTCCAGCGCAAAAGGGGAGACGTTTTTTTGGGATGGAATCCATAAATTGCCTGAAAGATAGGAAAAAAAAGCCGCTACCGATGGACAATATTTTGGATAAAATATTTTTTCACTTTTATACTTAAATAAATGTTTTCTTTTTAACAAAAAAATACGAAATTAATTAGTTGTACTGGGTTGCCCATATTCGACGGACCCATGGGTTTTTACGTCAATTGAATCTTATACGGGAATAAATGCAAATCAATGCGGATAATTCGTTGTAAAGTGGCCCGAGCAATGCCCAACTGTTGAGAACGGCGATTTTGGGATGTCTTTGGCGACGTCTCAACACTGGCCCGTACAAGAGCAATATTCTCATCCGATCGCCTTGGACGGTTTTGATTTGGCCTCTTTGGATTAGAAAGAGCATCACCAGTCGAAAACCTACGTTTAATGGTGTTCTTAGAAGGCGCACTTTTCACATTATTTAATTTTTTATATGCACGTTGAGTTTTCACAATTGACTTCTTTTGTTGAATGTAAATTTCAACAATTTGGGAGTGCTCGCGTGGCGTGTATTATTCCATGATAAAAATCTGCTTGGACTGACGCTTCCAACGCGGTATGTCATTAAGCGATCTGATGTCTTTGTCAAAAGGTACAGGGTTGCCAGATGGGTCCGTCGAATATGGGCAACCCTGTGCAGCCAATATTTTCACATGGCTCTCTCTAATTTGTAAACCTCATTATACCAATATATTTTTTTTGGTGCTAGTCTTTCTAGCCGAGCGCAATATGACCATTGCGGAGTAATATTTGACTTGGGGTTTACCTTTTTGAATGTTATTAATTATATTATTATGAAGGCCTGCTCTAATTTTCTCGCTCTTCGCCGCTATAGGAGGCTCCTTAAAGATCCGTATATTGGAGAATTTCAACGCGTTCCTATCCAATTGAAAGAACGAAGTAATGATGCTTAGTGTAATTTTGTTAGAATCAAATTTACTAAGAAATAAGAAATTTAATTCAAGCTCTTTAAAACAAAGAAAAAACTCCTCAACTAAATACTTCGCGAAAATAGAATATGAAAATAAAAATAATATCGAGAATTGTTCAACGTCAGAGGCGTGTGAAATGAGTTGTACGCGAAAGGGCGATGCCAATGACAACTGACAGTGATTTATGGGCAAAGCCAAAGTGATAAGCGAGCGGAGCTGCAACAGAATACTGCCACATATGCACATATTCAAGCAACATTTGACGCGCAAAACTAAGCTTTGGGCAAAGATTTGCAGCAAACGCGGCAGGCAAAGCAAAAAAACACAAACCAAAAAACAGGGGTACTCAATGGCAGAAAAAGTGAGCGTAGCAGAAATCGCTGAGATACTATTTCTAGCGACGCACAGTGGTGCAAAACTGGAATTTACTATTCAAAACAGTCTACAGCACACATTTCTTGACCGATTTGCAATTTTTTTTTTTTGAATTGCTCAGGATAAAATTGCTAACAACTCTGTCGTTGCGGATTTTTAAAATATTTTGCTAATATTGAAATATTTAAACAAATACATTTAAAAAACAAAACTTACAAACTTACAAAACTTACAAAATCTTTTAAAAATTAATTATTTTTATGAAACTTGGTATCCGGGGGTTTTCTGGGTCGCTGATTGCAAATATGATGTCAGATTGTCAAAATTCAAAATGGCGGATCCAATATGGCGGTCAAAATTTTCTTATAGTTAATTATTGTTTATGAAACTTGGTATCCGGGGCTTTTCAGGGTAGCTGATTACGAATCTGATATCATATTTCCAAAATTCAAAATGGCGGATCCAATATGGCGGAGAAATTTTTTAAAATTTATTCGAATTTACTTAAAACTTGTAACTCGGGGGTTTTTGGGATCGTTGATTACAAATCCGATGTTAATATTCCTAAACTTGAAATGGTAGATCTGATACGGTGAAAAGTTGCAAAACAGGGTAAAGGCGAGAAGAAAATATCTCGAGTCAGTAAAGGTGAGAGGAAAAGTTCTCCAGCCAGTAAAGGCAAGAGGAAAAGATCTCCAGCCAGTAAAGGCAAGGGGAAAAGATCTCCAGCCAGCAAAGGCAAGAGGAAAAGATCTCCAGCCAGTAAAGGCGAGAGGAAAAGATCTCCAGCCAATAAAGGCAAGAGGAAGAAATCTCCAGCCAGTAAAGGCAAGGGGAGAAGATCTCCAGCCAATAAAGGCAAGAGAAAGAAATCTCCAGCCAATAAAGGCAAGAGGAAAAGATCTCCAGCTAGTAAAGGCAAGAGGAAGAGATCTCCAGCCAGTAAAGGCAAGAGGAAGAGATCTCCAGCCAATAAAGGCAAGAGGAAGAAATCTCCAGCCAGTAAAGGCAAGGGGAGAAGATCTCCAGCCAGCAAAGGCAAGAGGAGAAGATCTCCAGCCAGTAAAGGCAAGAGGTCTAGTAATAGTCTAATAGTCTAGTAGATTTTAAAGACAAAGTTTTACATTCTCTTTGATTCAAATTGCTGTATAAGTTCTTCTATTTCGGGATCATTTGCTGCAGAATTGCTTCTCCATTCTTTTCTTAATGAGGCTATGTAAAGGTCTGAAGAAACTAAAAGTTTATGTATTAAGTCTTCATTTGTTATGGTTCGTGACATTTTACGAGTATTGAACTCCCTGAAACGTTTGAAATCCTTATTTCTGGCTTCAGCAGCCTCTTCTGAATATTTCCCTATAGGTAGTAAAAATTTCTCTATTACTTTACCACCATGTATCAACACTTTATGAATAGAAGATGGCATATAGTACCAGGGATAGAGCTTTATGAACAACTCAGCTGTTTTGTAAGTATAGTCGTTAAAAAAGTCTGTTGGTACTTTTCTACTTCCACTTAACATTTTTAAAATTATACTGAATCTATATATTAACTCTTTATCTACTTTTGTTATTTCTGATGTTAACTCAATATCCTGAAAAAATGTACGCGCAGTGTTGCCATCATTAGAAGATCCAGAACCATGTGCTGGCTGATCTATTATAAGCCCCATTTTTTCTCTAAACTCTTTACAAATTTTTTGTTTAGTATTTCGAAGAAGCACTTTATGATCATCAGATCTTACACTCCACCGGCAAAAGTCTAATCGATATGCTATATGCAAAATGCATTCCATCATTCTTATCCACATGTGCAATACAGAAAGGCCAAATTCAAAAAAACATTGGTTTTCTTCTTTGTTTGCGAGTCTGACTAAATTGTTCATTTCGGTAATTGTTTTAAGAATAGTAAATAATAAAATGTGACTGTGTAATTAATTATAAAATACGGTGAAATCATTTGAAAAAAAGGTTACAACTCAAATTTTATTAAATACATAGTAATGAATCATCAAAAATGAATTGTTTGAATTATAATATCAGATTCGTAATCAGCTACCCTGAAAACCCCTGTATATCAAGTTTCATAAAAAATAATTAAGTTTTAGAAATTTTGACCGCCATATTGGATCCGCCATTTTGAATTTTAAAAATCTGACATTATATTCGTAATCAACGACCCCAAAAACCCTCAGGTAACAAGTTTCAAGCGAATTCGATTGGATTTAAAAAAGTTTGTCCGCCATATTGGATCCGCCATTTTGAATTTTGTAAATATGATATCAGATTCGTCATCAGCGACCCAGAAAACCCCCGGATACCAAGTTTCATAAAAATAATTAATTTTTAAAAGATTTTGTAAGTTTTGTAAGTTTGTAAGTTTTGTTTTTTAAATGTATTTGTTTAAATATTTCAATATTAGCAAAATATTTTAAAAATCCGCAACGACAGAGTTGTTAGCAATTTTATCCTGAGCAATTAAAAAAAAAAAATTGCAAATCGGTCAAGAAATGTGTGCTGTAGACTGTTTTGAATAGTAAATTCCAGTTTTGCACCACTGTGCGACGGACAGCTGCAGTTCAAATAAATACAAGTGCATTTATGTGCTTGGATGTGTGTGTGTGTGTGTGTGTGTGCGCTCCTAGCGGAGATAAATAGAACAGACATTAGTGAAAGCGTGCAACATTGCGTGATGGCATGCAACATGCTCGTTTTCCTCAGTTGCACTTTAAGTTGTTGGCGTTTTTTTTTTTTCGACCACCCCAGCGGGCTCCACCAATATCTGAACTATTCATGCATTCTCTACGAGCTGCTGAAGCTGAGCTGCACTTTTTTCATTTATTTAATGTAGAAAATTGTTCGAAACCGAAAATATTAAAGTTATTGCTCAACATATGCCGCACTGCGCCACACCCCTGATGGCTGTTTTGGGTTGTTGGTACATCGCATTTTTAGTTTCTTTTTTTAGCACTCGGATTTTCGGTTTCATTTTCCAGATGTTGCAATTTCTGTGTATCATGCAACTATCGATAGCAAACAGTTTTTTTTCCAAACACGCTACTGCTGTTGTTGTTGTTGTTTGCCAACGAGATACAGTAGTTTGGCACGTGACGTAATTTATTTGCAAATCCTTATCGTCGGCAATCGACTTCCCAATCAACGCCCGAAATTCATTTAATTTGAGGCATGGCATTTTCCACTTGCCACATGCCTGCAATTGTTGTTGTATGTGTACATTGTAGCGGTTTACATTACACAGCAGCAGCGGCAGCAGCAGCAGCAGCAGCATTGATTCATATGCATGCTTATATTTCGCAGCCTGTCTGTGCGTATGTGTGTGTGTGTGTGTGTATGTCCCGTGTATCCCGTAAATCTCTGCGCAAATAAGGGTGCGCCCTTTAAGCCCCTCTCGTCCGCTGTGGTGTTAAATTGTTAATCGACCTCTAACTGTGGCACAATACAAACGCATTAACCTGATGTCAGACAGCATCAAATCATCGAAAATGAAATTGAAATCGACAATGAAATTCGTAACAGTATTGAGTGCAGTTTGTTGTTGTTATTATAGTTGTTGTTACCGCCGCGAAGTCACGTGGTTGTTGGGCGCGCAAGGCAATGCTCGGGGTTGTTTGTGTGTATGTGTATGCGTATATCTGTGTGTATTTTGTCTCTTTTGTCAGTACCTCTGCAATACTCGCCGGCAGGGTTGCACACTCGCCCATACGCACACACACACATACATGCTTACGCACACACATACACGCTATTGGTTTGTATGATTTTGTCTTTTTAAGTGCAGCCTGCGGCGCTTGCCAATATTGCCGTCAATTGGATTAAAAATACGAAAATGTTTTACTTCATTTGAAATCTGTTTTGTTGCCATAAAAAACAGGGACAAATACAATGAAATGGAATTAAGTATGTTGTTATTAACGCACAGAAGTGTAATGAAACAATTTGATTGACATATATGCAGGAAAACGTTTACCGTTGCAGCTGTATGAGGGAAAAATGTTCACGTGAAGTGCAAAAAATATTAAAAGTATTGTTTTAGGGCATCTATCCATGTGCAGGGTGGCCCAAAAACTGGAATATTTTTCGAAATAAAAAGATATGAAAATAAAATTATGTAAAAAGTCAAAAGTATTGGTTTAGGTCATCTATATACAGGGTAGTCCAATAAATTTAAAATAAAATGAAATAAAATTTAAAAAAATTAAAAACATTGCTTTAGGCATCTGCCTATGTGCAAGGTGGTCCAGAAACGAGTATATTTTTCAAAATAAAGTAAAATGAAAACCAAATAAAATCAAATAGAGAAATTCAAAAGTATTGCCTAGGTCATCTATGTGCAGGGTAGTCCAACAATAAGCATATTTTTGAAAATTAAAGAAAATTATAAAAATTAAAAGTATTGGTTTAGGTGATCTATATACAGGGTAGTCCAAAAAGAAATATATATATCAAGAATAATTTTCAAAATGAAATAAAACGAAAAGAAAATGAAATAAAATAGTGAACAGTAGGAGTACTATTTATATGTACATACATATATGTACAGGGTGGTACAAAAATAATTATATTTTACTAGATAAAATAAAATAAAATAAAATAAAATAAAATAAAATAAAATAAAATAAAATAGAACAAAGTAAGAGTATTGTTTTAGGTCATTTATGTACAGGGTAGTTCAAAAACAAGTATATTTTGCAAAATGAAATAAGATATAAAAGAGAATTTGAAATATAGTTGTAAGGCTTCTATCTATATACAGGGTGGTCTAAAAACTAGTATATTTTTCAAAATGAAATAACAAAAAAACAAAATAAAATAAAATGTAAAAATAAATAATTAAAATATTCTTTTAGACCATCTACATATGTGCAGGGCGGTCCAAATACAAGCATATATTTCCAAAATGAAATAAAATAAAATTGAAAAAGGTAAAATTATTGCCTTAGCTCATGTACAGGGTAGTCCAAAAACAAGTATATTTTTCAAAATTAAAAAATTTAGAAAAAATAACAGAGTTTGTTTTGGATATTTCTGTGCAGGTTAAGGAAATTAAATTGAATCAAAGGAAATGAAATAAAATTGAAAAAATCATTCATAATCAACTATACTTTGAAATATAAAATAAAACTAATAAAGATTAAAAGTGCTGTTGTGGGACATCTATGTACAGGGTAGTCCAAAAATAAGCAAATTTTTGAAAATTAAAAAAATTAGTATAAACTAAAAGTATTGTTTTAAGTCGTCTGCGGGCAAGATGGACGAAAAAAAATATTTTTTTTAACTTAAGGGGTAACACCACTGTAGAAATTTCAAAAAATTGATTTTTTTTTTATAAGCTTAAAAAATTCTTTGAACCTTTTAAAATACAGAACAAAAAGTAGTATACGTTACCGAAGTTTATTTCATAAATATTTAAAGCTTTTAACCAAGCGTTAGTGACTGCTACCTAACGACTTCTCCAAATTTCCAAACTTTAAACGCGTTTTTCTCAAAACACGTTTTCTGAAATTGGCACGCAGCATAACTCAAACAATTTTAAATATTTTTAATCAGGTTTTTCACTACGTCTGTATAATAACCTTCTTAAGAGAAGAGCGTAGGGGATTTTCGATAGATTAATTTAAACGATTGTTATAATTATTTAAGTGCCGTTTTTTTAGTCCAAAATAGAGTTTTTTACTTCAAATGCTTGCCAATTCCACAAAAAAAATATTTTTTAAATCCCCTACGTGTTTCTCTAGCTATTCTTATCTAGATTAAGGAAAAAAATGTTTCTTTGTTCCAGATTAAAATTTGCACCCTGTGTGCTGCGTGCCGCGGAGCTCCTTCAAGAGAAACCACATTACAAAAATGTCTCCAATGCCGCCATTTTGTAAAATTTTTCGATCAAACTTTGTAGTTTTGTATTTTAGTATATAAGAAATAACTTCCCAAATCAGAGTGATTGTTTTCCCCTTTCCTTCTAGACAAAAAAATTCTTTAAAAATCGTGTTTATTTTACGCGTGTACAGTGGTGTTACCCCTTAAACAAAATATGAAAGAAAAATGTTAAATTATGCTTAAGGGTATGTATATATGTACCCCTGTACAGAAATAAAAAAAGTTTTAAAATTAAAAAAAAAATTATTGGTTAAGGGCATCTAGCTACCCACAGGGTTGTTCTAAAACAAGTATAATTTTGAAAATAAAATGACATGTTAACAAAATATAAAAAGTTAAAAGTATTATTTTAGACAATACATGTGCAGGGTGGTTCAAAAACAAATATCTTTTCTCAAATTACAAAAAAATAAAAAATATATAAATAAAAAAAATAGTTAAAATTAAGAACATTTCTTTTGGTCGACTATGGATAGGGTGGTCCAAAAAAACTATGTTTTTTTTTCAAAATTAAAAAGAATATTAAGAATAAATACTTAAATATGACTTTAAGGCATCAAAATAAAATAAAATGAAAATAAAATTAAATTAAAAAAATACGAAACACTGTTTTAGGCATTTAGCCATGTACAGGGTGGTCCATAGCTGGAATAAAATAGAATAGAATCAAAATGAAATAAAACGAAATCAGAATTTAATGAAAAAGAAAATATTGAAAGTATTGTTTAGCTCATCTATGTAAAGGGTAGTCCAACAATAAGTATAATAAGTATATTCCAAAATAAGTAAAAGAAAGTAAATATTATTTTGGTCGTCTATGTACAGAGTTACCCAAAAATAAGTACATTTTTCAAAATGAAATAAAATCAAAGCAAAATAAAATAAAATATAAAAAAATTAAAGTATTATTTTAGGTCATCTATATGGGAAGTTATGCAAAAACTAGCATATTTTTTCGAAATGAAATAAAATAAAATAGAAAAAATAAAAGTTCTTCTTTAAGACAACTATGTATGGGGTGCTGCAAAAACAAGTATCTTTATTTTCTATCAAATAAATAAGAAAAAAAATGTTAATTATGCTTAAGCGTATCTATCTATGTGCAGGGTGATCCGGAACTAAAAATGCTTCTCAAAGTAAAATAAAATCTAAAAAAAGTAAATATTGCTTTAGGGCATCTAGCTGCCTATAGGGTTGCCTGTTCTGATAGGTACTTTAAAAGCTACATATTATTTTTTTTTTTAATAAAAATTTTATATATTTTAAATAAAAAAATTTAGCATATTTTTAATAAAAAAATTAATTTTTTTTAATAAATTTTTTTTTTAAATAAAATTTTTTTTTTTAATAATTTTTTTTTTATTATTAATTTATTTTTTTAATAAATATTTGTTTTTTTAATTATTAATTTAATAATTAATTTATGTTATTTTATTTTTATTTTTTGAATAAAAAATAAAATTTTATTTCCCAGTCAAAATTTTTGATTTTTTCTTACCCATGAAACTGCAACGTTCCAGCAAAAGAATTTTCTATCAACC
>JAYXIM010043221.1:0-12913 GCA_037575425.1 Anastrepha fraterculus
GCACTGGCTACCAAGGCCTTCAGTGCTTAGTGGCGATTACAAAATTACTTATTTCTAACTTAACATTTTAATTATGGTCTGATATATTAATACATTTCATAGAGTTGTATACTTTAATCACATTGTGAGAGGTAATTTATTTAATAGAGTGGATGGTACCATAGTTCTAAGTCCAGTAGTGCGTTTGGAGGTTAGTGTTGAGCAGAGGTCTAGGATGTGTTGGATTTAGAGATGCCCTCCACAAAACTGACAGGTCCGGGAAGGAGAGCCGAAGAGAAGATATTCGTGTGTTACTTTAGTATGACCGAGGCTTAGATGTATGAAAGTTGTGATTTGGTGTTTGGAAAGGGCAGTTGGGAATAGGTATCTCTTACAATCAGGGTTTATAATGGTGTACGGATGATTAAATTGAGACCATTCAACCTTTTTCAAGTGGGAAGAATGGAGGTGGGTAGTTTTAAGAATGTTATTCGAGAAGAATGTGTCGAAAGTGAGGGAGGGGTAGGAATATGCATTTTTGGCTGCTGCATTTTACATTTCCAGGGATGCCTATCTGGCTAGGTATTCATAGAAGCTGTTATAATATTTTATTATTATTATGTAACAGGTGGCGCAAAATTAATCGTCCAATTTTGTTTTTGAATAACTTTTTTACTAAATAAAAAAAATTATTTCTAGTGATGATGAATTTTTTTATTTTGACCTTTATGCGCTCAATTGCCTGCCTGTTTGAATATTGCAACTGACTTATTCACAAGTTTGCTGCTGATTGAAGTAGGACGCCATTTGATAAAATTAAAAATATTGAAAAGGACGACTAATTTTGCGCCACCCGTTATTATCCCTGATTCGAAAAACGAGCCGATTCGACAAACGACTGACAGGCTGTCTGTACATATTTTGCCTTTATTATTTATTGCATACACTGGCGCTTGGAGGATAGCCAATGCCTCGCCAGAAAGAATTGAGCTATTTGGAGTCAGCCAACCATTGGATATTAGGCATTCTCTACCACAGCAAAAGTTGTACTATGGTCAGTACCACAATTAACAGTGAAAATCGTTATCCAACCCTTTAACCCTGCATGCCCACTGTTAGTCATTTCGACTAACATCACTGCTTTTTACATTTGTAATTTCTTTTTCTCTCATTGTATCAATTTCATTTTTAACGTTGAGAGAGTTTATTCAGTTGCAAAGGTGCTCCTGATCAGTAGGGACTTGTTGTTTGGCTGGCTTAAGTGGTATGTATGTATTTGTAGAAACTGCGTAGTCGAAACGACTAACATTGGGCTTAGTGCAACTTTTTTAGAATTGAAAATGAGGCCGACTAAAATATGTGAGGAAGAAATTGAAAAAATTTTGGCTATGTCGGATGAGGATGAAGAGGATTTCAGTATTTCCGAAAGCGAATTCGAAACGAATTTACTAGAAGAGGGTATGAATTCTTCGGAGGATGATTCTTCGGACAATTCGGAGGACTGGAATGAAGAACCACTACCTCAGGCGCCGCAGGATAATATAATACCATTTTCCAAAAGATTTTTGCGTGGTAAAAATAAATATAAATGGGCGACAACTAAAGGAAAACGGTGTCGGTCTGCAATTAACATAGTGCATCATGCTAAAGGTCCAACAGGCGCAGCAAAGAATGTTACGGATTGCGCTGAAGTGTTTAAATTATTTATCACTGATGAAATTTTAAGTATTATAGTTCATTACACCAACATCGAAATTGAAAAAAGGAATGGAGATTTTCCAACTGAAAAGCCGGTAAACAAAACAGAACTTGAAGCACTGATTGGTATCTTAATATTGAGCGCTGTTATGAAAGACAATCATTTGACCTCTCTTGATCAAATGTGTAGTGTTATGTCGTGCTCAAGGAAAACGAAGAGATGGCGAATGTGCATGTTCTATGGCATACTTAATATCGCGTTTGTTAATAGTTATGTTATATAGGTATGTTCATAACGCATTAAGCGCGAAAACGAAACCTCTTTCACGTCGGGAATTCATGAAAAAACTTCATTCAGATCTAGTTAAACCGCACATGACAGAACGCCTAAAGAATCCTAACCTGCACTAGGAATTACAGCAGAATATCCGAGATATTTTATCCCTGCCAGTTGAGGAGGCAAGTGTTAAGAATGTACCCTCAAAAAAGAGAAACAAAAGAAAAATTTGTTTTATCTGTCCTTACAAAAACACCGAATGAGGAAGAGTGTATGCTCAAAATGCATGAAACATGTATGTGGTGAGCACAAGGTCGAGATTTGTGCCTATTGTGCAAAACTTTAATGTACAATTAACATTTTTTATCAACTTTATATTTAATGAAATTACTTAAACTTTATAACTGCAGGAAGCCTTGTTACTTTTTATGTTATTTTTAATTTATTTTTAATTTTTTCTCAACATCATGTGTTGAGCAATAAATAAATGTTAAGCTTTCAAGCTAAAAGTTGAGACTTGTGTCTAATGTACAAAACTTTTATTTTGAACTCTTTTTATGCTTAAATAATATAAAATAATTCTTTAACTTTATATCGGCAGTGAAATGTTTTTTAATTTTAAGGTTTTTTAATTTTTCATTTTTTTTTTTGTAACACTAAGTAAGATATCTAAGACTGGAGAGTAACAAAATGTGATAATAATAAAAATAAATGAAAAACAGAAACAATTGAAAATGCTGTTTTACTTTTGAATAAAGAAAGGAATAATAATTTAATTTTTCAGTAACTTTTGAAAATTATGAGCATAGGTAGTTCTGCAGCATCGATATTTTGAGTATGTTAGTCGAATCGACTAACATTGGTAACAACGTACAAAAAATCACGGTGGGCATGCAGGGTTAAGGACTGCGAATGAATTATTTGATAAAAGCTACCGCATTTGAGTTAAGTATACGGAGAACATAGAGGTTGACATTTATTGATGCAGGAAGGAGTTTCGAGCAAGATGCCGGTAAGAAAATACCGAGGTTGTTGCATTTTTGAAAGATCGATTATGGCGAAAAGCGGTTTTAAATTGTTGAAAAGAAGGTTATTATAGCTAAACCACACTTGATATTTAGTAGGCGTAGGGAAAGCGTTAAGGCTACGCCTGACCGCTGAATGATAAGGGGTATTGAGAAGGTTTAGATGCTGTTTGGCCCACCAGCCAAGAAATGGGTAGGCAGATATCGATTCTATTTAGATAATGCGAGGGATCGTGTAATGATCATAAGTGTGTTTTGATGTATACGAAGGTATTTTAACTGTTAATTATGGAACACTATTTCATCCTAAGAGAATGACAGTTTGGTGCGAATTTTTAAGCAAAGGCATCTTTGGCAAATGCTTTTTTTGGAAATGCTGCTGGAAAAGCTATTTCGGTCAAAGGTGAGCGCTACAAAGGTATGATAAATGATTTCTAGTCGGAAATTGAATATGCGGCCTTGGACGATCTTTGGTATTAGCAGGATGACGCACCATACCACACTACCATACCGCGTCAAGCTCGGTAATCGCCGTCTCGGGGTAGTCAATTGGCTAGTTCGGAGCTGCAATTTGACGCCATTAGACTTTTTTGTGGTGTGCCATAAAGGACCAATATTATGTGAATTATCGAGTGAGCCATTCGGAAGACAGAGCCAAAAAACTTCCCCACGGTCTTTGAAACCGGGTTAACAGGCGAAATGGTTAATGAAAATAGCGAGAAATGCAGAGATGCTGTTCCAGGACTAACGGGAATGTGTACTCTTTTGAATAATTCAATAAAATAACGAAAAAAAAATACTTGTTCCTAATTTTTATTTTTAATTTTTATAAAGAAGCCAATGTATGGACCAACTTCTATGTTATCCTATTTTGTCTGATGGGATATAAGGCCCCTTCAAATGCCTCCAATCGAGATAACCAATGATGACTTCCTTGAAAAAATTTCCCTGCAGTCATAAGTTCATTTTCGAGAGTACTCTTCCACGTGCGCCTAGGGCTTTTTTCTATTGTCTAGAGAGTTCCAATCGAGTGCTTGCCTGCATATTTTTGTATGATCCTTTCGAAGAGTATAGCCAATCTACCACCATTCGTATATATATACATATATATTAGGCCGGGTCGATTTGTGGGGAGGCAAAAAAATCGCCTATTGCTCTGTGAAAATCATATTCTAGGGATCAAAATAAGAAACTTTGCCGAAGGAACCATACCTCTAAAACGAATTCTGATGTCCCCCAATTTGGGTCGAACTTTTTAGTTTCTTTTTTCATGTAAAGGCCAAAAATGGTGATATTTTGAAATGGTTGTATGGGGAACCCCCCAGGGGAGTTCCAGGGGGTGTGTCACTGGCATGGGTGGATCGGCCGTCCAAAGTTAGTGGGGGCCCGTCATACATTTGGACCCGATTGGAGCACTCTAAATGGGTCAAAGTGGGATTTTTCGTTCGACCCAAATTGGGGGACATCAGAATTCGTTTTAGAGGTATGATTCCTTCGGAAAAGTTTCTTATTTTGATCCCTAGAATACGATTTTTAAATCGACCCGCCCTAATATATATATATATATATCATTGGCGCGTACACCGTTTTTGGGTGTTTGGCCGAGCTCCTCCTCCTATTTGTGGCGTGCGTCTTTATGTTGTTCCACAAATCGACCTACACTTTCAAGCCGACTCCGAACGGCAGATATTTTTATGAGGAGCTTTTTCATAGCAGAAATACACTTGGAGGTTTGCCATTGCCTGCCAGGAGGCGTCCGCTATTAGAAAAATGTGTTTCTGAATTTTGGTGTTTCACAGTGATTCGAACCTATGTTCTCTCTGTGAATTCTGAATGGTAGTCACGCACCAACCCATTCAGCTATGGGGGCCGCCACTTACTCCGCTTTATTTCAGTCTGAATGTGTAACTGCTTAAAATTCACCCAACGCTCTCTGTTGATGATTGTTCTGGGCCACCAAATCCGCAATAAACCTTTTAAACATTTCTCAACTAAAACTTGCAGCTTTTCTTGTAGCCCTATGAAATTAATCGAGTTCGCCCATTCTGTGAGGCATTGCGAAATCAAGCCTTTTGAGTACTAAACATTTGATGCTATCGTGGAAGTCCACGTCTTTTACTAGTACTCTAATGGAAGTATTCAAAATAAGATTAACAATTTTTCTTTTAGATGTGTTCATTTTAAGCCATCCAAGCGTAAGCGAGATTATTGTAGTGGCGAGCTCTTGCTAGCCTGCGTAGGTACCAACATTTGCATACACCTCACCTTCTACAAGGCCCTAAATCATATTCTGATGATGATTTGCCATGTTGATTTCAGGCTCATAATGTCGATGTGCTTACTTTCATTCGTCCTTCTTTCATCAAACATTACTCACTTCGATTAATACATTTCTTCCGATATGAAATCTGCTTCTTGCCAATATTCCACTCGAGTAAAAGAGAGTTGGAAACTGAATTATGATAAAAAAATACCTGAATGATGACCTATCCTACGCAGTAAAATATGTTTTTGCTATCTCCCTGCCGTCGTTGTTTGTGCTGGGACGAATGCAATCTTAATTTGTAAGCTTTGACATAACGAACACGCCAGAGTGCTATTTTGCTTTAGCTTTTTGTTTGAAGCTATATTTTTGCAATTTTTCAACTCGCTTTAATTACGATTCCGAATATTTCAACAAATTGAAATCCCATGCAATTTATCACTTCTTGCTCGTACTCGTACTAATCTCGCTCCGCAGGACATGCAGGATGCACAAATGGATATAGGTACGAGCGCACCACATTGGTCATTGACATATGAAATTTACGATTAAAAAAGGGAAATGTGGTCAAGCCTAGTGGAAAGTGCAAAAACCGGTTTGCTCGTAATTTTAATTTCCGAAAATCGTAGTCGCAAAAACAGCAGCAGAAGTAAAAGGCGACAATCGATGCTGTCAGCCAAGCCGTAGTCACAATTTAAATGCCACAGCATTGCGGAAGCATAGAGATGTATGTATGTATATGTGCCTGAAAAACTTGGAGAAATTCAAGCCTTGTACATTTGTCTGCCGCTATGTAAGTATGTATATATGAAGGCGCATAAGTCACAAGAAAATCTGGACAAAAGTAAGATGAATGCTTTGACAGTTGCCCTGGCAGATGGTACAGGATGTAAAGTGGCTGCTACAGGATGCATACGCTTCGTTGCAACCTGTGAACCAAAAGCAGGATCTCATAAGTGTATAAGTGTATGAGTGTATAAGTGTATGAGTGTATCAGTGTATAAGTGTATGAGTGTATGAGTGTATGAGTATATGAGTGTATGAGTGTATGAGCGTATAAGTGTATGCTGACGACTGCTAGCCGGCTGCGCTGAGTCAAGGGATTGTCGGCCGCTTTGCCATTTTGCCGATTTGTTGTGCTGCATTTTGAATTTCTTTGTAATTTCTCTTCGCCAGGCATAAGAAATGACAGGCAATTTGTTTGTTCTACATCCAAACTAAAGCCTACCAAACCTGAGTGGCAAACAAACAGATAAATAAATAAGCAAGAAGGATGTGACAAAAAGCTATGGGAAGCAAAAATACGAGTACTCGCAGCAGAGACAGTCTTCCGCTGGCAGGAGGTGTCCTGTGCATGCCTGCCATATTTATGTTTGTCAAATGCTCACTTTTTTCGTTTATATGCGTGTACTTGTGAACTGCATGCCTGTCATATTATTGAGATTGCAAGAGGTTGTTAAAGCAGGAAAAACATTTACACTTTTGCACAATGCGGAACAGAAAAATTGGATGAGAGAAAAAAAATGAAATCTCTTCACCGGCCCATTTGTACTCGACCTCGTACTCGTACAAACGAATATATTTAAGAGCTGTGTGTATTGTTGTAAAAAATTTCTATTTCATGGGAATTTCAAGAAAAATATTTATGCATGTGTATGTGTCTATACTGTAGTTGTTGCTAGCTTTAACTTTTAATTTTGTACTCACATCGTATGTCTAAATGCACTGGATTGCTCTCGCCATCGCCTTCCCGATTGCTGCCCACACAGGTGTAGATACCCGCACGGGCGCGGCTCACGTTCTGCAACACCAAACTCTGGTTGGCCACAATGATGCCCTCGGCTAGATTGTTTTCCAGAATGTTACCCTGTAGAGGAAATATGTTAAATTAAAAATCAGTGAATCGAAGTATGAGAAAACGTTATAGATGAAACAGCTGTAGTCTCAAAGATATCGTAACCTGCACGGAAAGCAAGTGGGGCGAGAGTGGACACGGCAAAACTAAAAAAAATTAAATTGAAATTTTTATAAGATTATTTTTTGGAAAATAAAAAATGTTCAACTACTTTTTTGCAATTGTTTCTACATAAAGTCGTTCGTGTAAGTAATGACAATCATTTTGAACCCAGAATCACTAAAATCGGTTCATTTTTGGCTAAGTTATGAGCATTAAAAAAAAAATGCTTATATAATGAAAAAAAATCGATTTTGAGCCGAAGAACAAAATTGCCGATAAATCTTGAAAAAAAAATTTTTTCGGGCGAACAAAAAAATACGTGTCTCATTATTTTGATCAGAGAGCAACATATTTGAGTTACATCGAAGTCGAAGAACATGACCCGAATAGCCCGGTTGAATTGAAATAGAAAGCATCCAATAATATTTAGCAACGAATCAAAATGTTAGAACTGAAGTTCCTCTTCTCCTTGGTAGGCCCGATATCCGCTCAACCGATTTTGGCCGAGTTTAATAAAGCGTCCCATGTGTTTCTTTATCATGCTAACTGGCGCTAGTTGCCAACGTCAAGCGAAGTCAAGTCCTTCTGCACCTGATCTTTCCTTCCTCTTTCTCTGCTACCACCAGCAGCTAACGCATCAAATACCTTCAGAGCCGGATCATTTGTATCCATTCGGATGACTTGACCCAGCGAACAAAGCCACTGGATCTTTATTCGCTGCGCTATGTCGGTAAATTTTTTACAGCTCATCGTTCCGCCGTCTACGAAACTTGCCATCACCAACGTGCAAAGGTGAAGCAGTCTTCCGCAGAATCTTTCTCTCTCAAGCACACCAAGTGACGCCTCATCGGATATCGTCACCGCCCAATCTTCTATACCATACGTTAGGGCGGGCATAATGAGAGCTTTATAAGGTGTTAGTTTTGTTCGTCGCCAGAGGACTTTACTACTTTATTGCCTACTTAGTCCAAAGCATCTCTTGCTGTCAAGAGAGACTATCCGTTGGATTTCAAAGGTTACAATCCGAGGCTTTGTTGCCGATTTCATTGGGGGATTTTTACGTGGTGGCTTCTAAACCCAGTGCACAACCAGATTTCCTGTGTTTCTTCGTCTTCTCGCATTAGCTCGCTTTCGAACGTATTTTCGGAAATACTTAGAGTATACTTGGGCGAAGCCCAGCTCTGTGAGAAGAGGATGTTATCAAAAATAAAGCAAAGTGAAAGATATCTTGTTTTATCGGATCAACAAAATTAATCGATCTGAGAGCAAAACGAAAAAAGTTCTTTCGAATTCGTTTAAGACTATTAATTCGTTGGTGCGTGACGACCGTTCGGAATTCGGATAGAACGTAGGTTCGAATTTTGGTGAAATACCAAAAATGGAGGAAAAGTTTTTTTAATAGCGGTCGCCCCTCGGCAGACAATGGCAAATATCCGAGTGTACTTCCGCCATGAAAAAGCTCCTCATAAAAATATCTGCCATTTAGAGTCAAGACGCATGCCAGAAATAGAAGGTGAAAAGGTGTAAGTGCTAATTATATATAAATATATTTGAACTTGAATCGTTAAAGGGATGTAAATAGTAACTTCAGCGTTATGGATAAGTGAAATCAGAACCAAACCATCGAGTAAAGCCTAGTGTAGAATATGACTTAGGTTTTTTATATCCTTATTCCCCCCGCTCGGAAGAATAGGACCTCAACAAGATTCTTCTATCGTACACAGTTCTGGGCTGTTGCTTTTGCACCGTCCGCTGTGATGTCCCCATTTGCTAGCTCGCGCAGCATCGACATTCTCCAAGTTTTATTTGGCCCACCGCGATCTCTGCTTCTTGCGGGTTCCAGTCCAGTGCCATTCTCGTGATACTATCTGGTGGTTTTCTAAGCGTGTAGCCTATCCATCGCCTCTGTCTGCATTTGATTTGCCATAGAATGAGCTCTTCATTCGTTTGCTGATCTCTACAGCGCGTCTTTGCTGGTGATGTTCGGCCAGAATATTCTACAGATGATGCGGAGGCATTTGTTACGAAAGATTGTAGCTTCTGTGTGGTGGTGTTGGAGACCAGCCATGTTTCGTTTCTGTACAGGGTTGCCCACATTCGACGGACCTATCTGGCAACTCTGTATTTTTTGACAGAGATGTCAGATCGCTTAATGACATACCGCGTTGGAAGCGTCAGCCCAAGCAGATGTTTACCATGGAACAATACACGCCACGCGAGCGCTCCCAAATTGTTGAAATTTACATTCAACAAAAGAAGTAAAAAGAAGACGAAGAAGAACAAAATCATCATGTCCGATGATTTTTCATTTCTTATTGAATGGGACGGTAAACAAGAAAAATTGTCGTATTTACGCCATTGAAAATCCTCACGAAATTCAAGAGGTACCTTTTTACGACGAAAAAGTCACTGTTTGGTGCGGCGTTAGTGCGAAAACGATTATTGGGTCGTTTTTCTTCGAAAATGAAGATGGTCAAGCTGTTACAGTCAATCAGGAGCGATATCGCGATATGATAACCACTTCTGTGATGCCGAGTTTTAGAAGAAATTGTTTCCTCGTCGTTGATGTCGAAAAATGGCGATTTTGACTGGCCACCACGTTCGCCCGATTTAACGTCACCACTTCTTCTTGTGGGGATGTTTAAAATCAGAGGTTTATATTAATAAGCCAAAGACCATAGAAGAGCTCAAGAACAACATCCGTGAGGAAATAGCCGCTATTCCAGTTGAAATGTTAGCTAAAACTATGGAAAATGCTGCTCAAGGCGGCCATTTGAAAGATATCATATTCCAAAAGTGATGTCAACAAATCTACTTGAACCAAGTAAAATGATTATTATCGTCAACATCAAAAAAATTGTGTTTTTCTTTGATTTAAAAGAAAAACACATGGGTCCGTCGAATATGGGCAACCCTGTACTACAATACTGACTCCATACACGAACTGAATATTCGCAGCTTAGTGCGCCTGGAGATTTGTGATCTCGCGCATACCGTACGTATTTTTCTGAACGCCGCCCTTGTTTTGTTTAGCCTGTAGTTGACATCTTCAACCGCTTCGCCGTCAGCCGTGATAGTGCAGAGACGGTAGCAGAAGATTTCGACAATTCTGCAGGACACCCGGCAACCATTATATGTTTTGCTTTATGGTGGTTGACTCTCATAGCCATTGTCTTTGTCTTGGCGATGCTGACCTCCAGGCCGAGAGTGCGTGCCAGCGTGACTAGTCTGTCCGTCTTCGCTTGCATGCCAGTGAGTTTGTGAGGGAGGAGGCAGATGTCATCGACGAAGTCCAGATCCTCAAGATGTCTGGTGAAACTCCACACGATGCCTTTTTCGTGCACAGTCAATTGGCTCATAACGCCGTTTAGGATGATGGCGAAGAGAAGGGATGACAGGGGACAACCTTGCCTTACTATACACCTGCGTTGATGGTGAATGGGCCGCTGATGTCGGCGTTGTGAAGTATGCTTGTAGTATACACGTATATTCTGCGTTAACTTTACCATTTCATAGGCCGCTTGATTGATGCAGCGATCTGCTCGGCAAAAAGCTTTACTGAAAATACTAGTTGAAAAGCCCGTGTAAAAATAAAAAAGACTATTTAATTGTTTGGGGTAAAACTTTCTTTGGCGGCCGCCGTGAGCCGAATGGTGCGTGATTACCATTCGGAATTCACAGAGAGAACGTTGGTTTGAATCTTGGTGAAACACTAAAGTTAAGAAAAAGTTGTTTTTAATAGCGGACGCCCCTCGGCAGACAATGGCAAACCTCCGAGTGTATTTCTGCCATGAAAAAGCTCCTCATAAAAATATCTGCCGTTCGGAGTCGTCTTGAAACTATAGGTCCCTCCATTTGTGGAACAATATCAAGATGCACACCACCACGACGAGCTCGGCCAAACACCCAAAAAGGGTGTACGCGCCAATTATATATATATATACTTCGTCGAGTTTTACATTTCTTTCTTCGAATATTTTTTAAGTTTCTGCATGTGCGCACAATAAATCCTATACAACTTTTCTATAGACTCCTTTTAGGCTTATACTCTTCATCCAAAGCTGTTCTAATCTGTTGATCCCTTCCGAATAATAGGATTTGTCCAAGTCTGGAAAATAGCCATTCGTGTCTACAATCACCTACACGTTTGAATAAAATCCTTTTGCCGCCTGCCATTTCTGCAAATTGGGTTCCAGGGTCTGAGGTAGTCGAGAGAGCCAAGTCTGGATAATAGGGACATTCCCCCTAATGAAATGAGTTGGTACCCTATTTTCATAAATTTTATGGTCGCAACTCCTGAGACGTGAGCTGGTGCCTTGTCGTGATAGAAAAGGAAAATCCCTTGACTTCTTCGATTCAAACGAATGCTAAACACAAAGAAATTATCTGATCTGGCTGAAGCTGAGTGCATGTTCTTCTAAGAGATACTATTAACTTAACATTACTTCGATATATTACAGTGAGGCCATCTCTCTGACTTTTCGCGGAATTTTTAAACGACTCTCTTACTCTGCGTTTGTGGAAAGCACTCAGAGAGATACGCTTCGGATAGACAGAGATGTATGTGCCATAAAAATATAATGTCTTTCAAAAGTTGCGTTTAGAAGTGGTTGTAAAATGATACCTGTAAAAATTTAGACTACTTCAGGTTTCACTATTCCTCTTCCTTCTTCTGGTATGTGAAAATTGACATCATTGAAATGTTCATCATACAAAAATTCACCTAAAAGTCGTTTCATGAATGCCTTATAGTGTGGAAAGTCGAGATATCGATGTTGAAGGTTTGTTCAGCAACTTTACTCAGCAACGCTTCAGCAGAAATATTCTCAAAAGAACGTTTTAGTTCTGCCAGTCCTTTTTCTATACTTTTCTATCCTCGACAGCACCAGTTTCTTGAAATTTGTTCACCAACCTTTGATTTGTCGACTCATTCGGACGATTAATTTCACCAATAAATCTACAAATATTGCGATATGCTGTGCTTAAGGGGGAGCCTGGTTTATAAGGTCCAAAAAATCAATTTTTTCTTTCGTTTTAAGCGATTCCTAATATATTTCAGAATATTCACACAAAGTTACCGAGCCTAATTCTCAATATTTCCGTAGATACAAAGCCAAAGGTAGGCGAGCGTTAGGTAGTTACGCTGTGACCGGACAGCTATAGTACAAACTTTATCTTCTTTTCTCGACTTTTCATTTTTATGATTTCTTTGAATTGGCGTACATGAATGAAAAAGAAACTAATGAATCATAGATTGTTCCCTTCAGTATTAAATTCTCTTCTATTTGAACTAACAAAATAGATAAAAAAAAATTGTTCAAGATTTTTATACCAAGTTGAAGTGAATTTTTTTTTTATAGAAAGGCATTTTTTTCTTTAAAATCTCCAAAAAGTTGAAATTTTGGAATTTCTCTCAGTTTTCTTAGTTCATCTAGAATAAAAAATCATGATAATTAGAAATCCATTTGAATTTTTTGCTTTAGACAATAATTACGAGCTCTATCTTGTACGCCGGTAGGAAACTCCAGCGTTGAAGCGCTTTACTAATTTCTATGTTAAACATTTTTTTCAACTTATTTTAACCAATACAAATATTTTTTATACTTTTTAAATGTTCATTAAAAGATAGAAAAAACTTTGCAGTGCTAAATAAATTTTTTCCTTAAAAAAAAATCGCAAAGAGATGCAATTTTTAGACCTCATAAACCAGGCTC
>JAYXIM010043222.1:0-12897 GCA_037575425.1 Anastrepha fraterculus
CAGGGAGGGCCATATAGCGTTTGCTTTTTTAACCCCCTATTTTTTTGAGAATGGTAACACAAATGACATGTCAAATGTATTCATAATTTACTTAAAGGTTTGACATTTACGAAATGGGACGCAAGTCGCTTGAACTAAATTGGGGAATATTGAAAACCTATTTCCAAAGTGGTGAGTCTTCTTCTTCTTTTCTGATGAAGCTCATTTTCACATCGGTGGCTACGTCAATAAGCAAAATTGTCGGATTTGGGGCTCAGAAAATCCACACGTCACTGTAGAGAAGCAAATGCATCCACAACGAGTCACTGTTTGGTGCGGGTTTTGGTCTGGCGGCATCATCGGGCCATTTTTTTTCGAAAATGAGCGAGGAGCCGCGGTTACAGTAAATGGCGAGCGTTACTGTGACATGCTCAACGAGTTGTTTCCCAAAATTGAAGAGGATGACATGTACGACATTTGGTTTCAACAGGACGGTGCAACTTGTCACACTGCCAAAGTTACACTCGAACTTTTGGCTACCGTTTTTGAAAACCGAATAATCAGTCGAAATTCCGATATCAATTTGCTGCCTCGGAGCTGTGATTTAAGCCCGTTGGACTATTTTTTGTGGGGAGCCGTTAAGAACAAATGCTTTGCGAACCATCCAGAGACGATTGATGCTTTAAAACACGAAATCCCAAACAATCGAAAATGTGCTTAAAAATTAGGTTGCTCGAATGGCCTACTGTAAAGCCAGTCGTGGCAGTCATTTGAACGATATTAGTTTTTATTCATAAATGACAATGTTCAATTTTCAAAATAGAAAAAAAAGTTTGAAAAAATATTGATTAGTTTTATTTTTATAGCCGATACAAAAAGCTAATTTTACATGACCCACCCTATACAAAATTAAAATCAATTTACTTTCGCTCGATATGACCACCTTTTGCCTTGATTATGGCCTTGAGACGGTCCAGCAACGAGTCGCAAGCTGCCCGAATGTGAGTTGCAGGTATTTAGGCCCACTCGTGGACAATGGCTTTTTTCAGCGCCTCGAAACTGGACAATCTTTTAGTTCGAACCTTGCTCTCCAAAATAGCCCAAAGAGAATAATCTATCGGATTCGCGTCTGGTAAATTTGAGTGCCATTGTGTGGACGTTATAAAGTTCAGAACATCGTTTTTTAGCCATTCTTGGTTCACATGGGCTTTGTGAGAAGGTGCCGCGTCCTGTTGAAACGCCCATGGATTGTCACCGAAATGTTTGTTTGCCCACGGCTTCAAAGCAACCTCCATAATAGGTTAGGTTAGGTTAGCCTGGTTTGCAATAAGCCACGCATAGAGCTTTTGGTCCCTAGCGATACCAGATGGAGACCGACCTCTATGAATACCAAAAGTAGACATCGTGTAGGATGTCAGCGCTTTTGGCGAATCTAAGTAGGGCTGGGAGCTCCGCTTTTGAGACGTCTTCCAGACCCTCAAACAGTGGGGCTCCCAGGCATCTTAGTCGCGTTTTTAATAATGCCGGACAAACTCACAGAAGGTTTTCTAAAGTCTCCTTAACTTCCTCTCTGCATTTGTCCGTGTTAGCAATCCCTATCTTGTACGCATGTGCAGCCAATAGATTATGACCTGTTAGCATATCTATGATAGTTCTGCATTCCTTTCGCGAGAGCGTATGTACGAATTGAGTCAGTTTTTTGTTGTTAGTTCTACACATGACTTTTGCTGTTTTGCATGTGGTCAGGTTAGTCCACCTAGCTTCCACTTGCCTTTTCATGTGGTCGTCCATTTCGTTGTATATTGTATTTAGCGGTTTTGGTATGTCGTTCTCTTGTTCAAATGGTAGTCTCACAGCACTTTTTGCTATCTCATCTATTATTTCGTTCCCCATAATGCATTTGTGACCAGGTACCCAGTAGATATGCAGCCTACTGTTTCCGGCTAGCCTTTCTATGGCCTCCCTGCTCCGTCGAACATTTTTGGACTTAATACAATATGAGCTTATTGCTCTTATTGCTGCTTGACTATCCACGTATATATTAATTGTTGAGTTCTTTCTTGTTCTAGTGTAGGCTAGCTCCGCGGCCTTCCCCACAGCAAAAACTTCCGCTTGAAAAATACTGCTGTGGTCTGGCAGCTTGATAGGCTGCCTTATTCCTAGTTTTGAGCAGTAAATACCCGCTCCCCCTCTGTCTGGAGTTTTCGAGCCGTCTGTATAGATGTGAAAAGTTCTATGGCCAGGCTTCGTGCCTTTGTGTAATCCCTGCTCTTCAATTGTAGTGCGAAACCTTCTCTCCCAATTAAAGTACGGAGTCATGTAGTCCGTGCCACCTGACTCCACTTTCCTATTGAGCTGTGCCCGAAGGTTCTGCAGGTGAATACCCCGCAGCCATTAGCCTCCTCGCGGATTTCGCTGCCAGGTTTTCCGCCATGAGGTCAATAGGTGGCATGCTGAGTATCATTTCCAGCGCCGCCGTTGAATCCTTTCCAGCGGCATTAAGTATGCCAGTTTTTTTGTCGCAGTCCACCATACTAAGGTTCCATACAGCAATATCGGTCTGACTACTGCTGTGTAGTAACGCCCAGCATTCTTTTACATGCGTACAACGCATTACTGGCCTTTTTCACCCTCTCCTCAACGTTGTGCTTCCACAGCAATTTGCTGTCCAGTATTACTCCGAGGTACCTCGCTTAATCTTTGAGAAGTAGTTCGTTGTTGCCTAGCTTCGGGAGGTTCCACGCCGGACTTTGTACTTCCTGGTAAAAAGTACCATGTCCGTTTTTCCCGCGTTTATCCCTAGCCCTGCGCGAGATGCCCATTGGTGTATCGTTTTGAGAGCGTTGTTCATTACATTACATTACAGCCTCCAGAATAGTTTCCCGATAATATTTCGCATTTACCTTGACGCCAGGCTCAATAAAAACGATTGGAGAGCGCCCATATGCGGTTACAGCGGCCCCAACCATTGGCTGTGGCGGGTGCTGCCTCCTGGTGGGCAATCGATAACTCAAATTCTCGTATGAATAGTCGGTCAAATAAACCCTATAATTTCTAAATTGGAAAAATTTTCTCATCAGAAAACACAATATTCGGAAACTGACCGCTTTCGGCCACGCGAAGCAACTCCTTCACTCTTTGAAGTCTGACTTGTTTCTGCTTTTGTATGATATGTATCATGCGCCTTTTGGATCTTGTGAGGCTTGACTTTGAGATAATTTTTCAGTATGCATAGTATCCGGGCAGATATTTTCAGTTCTTTCACCATTTGATTGACACTTCGTCGGGGATTTCGATCAAGTCGCTTCTTCACTTTGTGAACCATTTCACGTGACGTTGCAGTCTTTTGATAACCACTTCCTTTCGCGATGCTACCAGAATCATTGTATCGAGTAATGGGGCGATAAACAAAAACTTTATTTACTTTAAGGTGCTCGAGCTCGCGAACAATCGCTGGTTGTGATTTTCCAGCCAAATATAATGCAATTGCACTATTACGTTTGAGATCCATTACTGATTTTCTTTTATCGCGTTTACTCGGCAAAATTCTTCCGCGCGCTTGTAAGCAACTAACGACAGCGGTCTGAAGTTGATTATACGTCGAGTGCCGGACCCTGTAAATACAAATTTATTTATTTTATAAAGTGTGTATGTACTTATGTATGTTTGCGCTTTCAAGTGCTTGGTTTTTCGGTAAGTGAGGTTCTTTACTTTGCTGAAAATTTGATTTTGTATGACTTTTCTGAAATTGTACTGCTTATATTTGCTTTGATATTTCATGAATTTTAACGGAGCAACTTAAACTAAAGTCAGACTTTTTTCTAGATGATTCAAAACTAAACAACAAGCTTGGCAGCGGGGCCTACTGAACCTTAACCTACCACTTTCTGACCACTGCAGCGACTCTCAGTCTTTTGAAAGCGCACACGCACACAGCGGAAAGACGACCCGGCAAATAAACCTGAGGTCTGTAATGACACTTAGAGCGCACTGCCGCAGAGGCTGCTTAGGGTGAGAGAGAACATTCTTAGGGTTCAATGCTAAGATAAAAAGTTTTTGTTGTATCTTGAAAGACTGTTCTTGAAATTATACAATTTAATGGATCGCATTTTCCTTTTCGTAGGAATCCCAAATCAAAAATTACTTTTGGTACAATAATAGAAATCTCATTCAGGATTAGGAATTCAAATTGGGATTATGAATTGAGTTGCCCCAAATGCTATTTATGCTGGTGACTATAGACCTATCAGCATACTGCTCACATTTTCCAAAGTTTGCGAAAACTTGATGGCCACGCAAATTTCATAATTTGTACAGAACAATCGTCTACTCTCTCCACTACAATCTGGCTTCAAACAAAGTCACAGTTGCTCGACTGCAATGGTTAAAATACTGGACGACATTAGAATTAGTTTTGACAACGGAGACTTGACTCGACTTTGTTTACTTGACTTTTCTAAAGCATTTAACTGAGTGAATCACAAATTATTATGTTTGAACTTAAACACTACTTCGGCTTCAAAGACAGTGCGCTGAAGCTCATGGCCAGCTACCTTGGTGACAAAACGCAGAAGGTCAAGACCAGTAAATTAACATCTCAGTCTAGATACGTACAAACTGGTGTTCCGCAAGGGTCTATCCTTGGTCCACTTTTATTCAGTCTTTTTGTCAATGATGTTTTTACCATTTGTCAGTATGTGAATGTCCACGCGTATGCTGATGATATACAATTGTACTTGTTTGTATGCTATTTCTGTATGGGCTAATGAAAACTCTTTATGTCTGAATGCGTCAAAGTCATATGTCTTACCTATATGTAATAGTGTTGTGCATGTTGACAATATCCCTAAATTGTGGATAGGTACAAGTTTCCTTACCTTTATGGATAAGGTAAAAAATTTGGGGTTAATTCTCAACACAAAACTTACCTGTGCTGACCATATAAATAGGGTTGTGGGGAACATTTATGCTACATTGCGTAAGCTGAGAGTCTCTGCTACATTCACGCCAGAGAAAACGAGGCACAAATTAGTTCTCCAGCTAATTATGCCTCTCATTACCTACTCTGAGGTGGTATACAGCAAACTCGACTCCACATCTTGCCATAAACTTAATGTGACATTCAATAACGCCACGCGGTATGTATTATATATGGGATTGACAGATATGACCATATCTCTGCCTTCCGATCAAGGTTACTGGGCTGTTGCCTTAATAGTTATTTGTCTGCTAGGAATTGCATATTTTTGTGCAAACTTATATTATTCAGGTCTCCTCCCTATCTGACAGAGAAGTTGATACCAGTAAGGTCTCGCAGACACAACAAATTCATCGTTCCAAAATTTCATTACCTACCATCATCTAGATTATTTTTCATTAGCGCTGTTAAAGTGTGGAACTCCTTACCCGATACTGTGAAGGCTGGACTTAACAGATTTAACTTCAGGGCACAAGTCTATAATTACTTTAAAAGTGTTTGATTGCATTAAATTAGCGCATTTTTCCCTCTACATTCTCTAATTACTACTTTTGTTTTTTTCTTTTCTAAATCCTTCTTTTCTTTTCCTACTGCTTCTTTTCTTCTTATTATTATAGTTAAGTTAAATATATTGGATTGATTTGTAAATGAACTGGTGTAAAATTTAGATTAAGAAACTTGTATGTTAAAAACATTCCAGTTGTTTAGAATATTGTTGAAGTACTATTAAAAGACCTTAGTCTTACTATGCACTATTTATATAAACAAATAAATAAATCATCGGCATGCAAGAAGTTTTTTCTTATAGTGGCAATGGCAAACGGCAGAGTGTATTTCTGCCATCTCTATAGGCCTGATAGTTGTCAGAAGTATTTGGAAGATATATATTCACGAGCTACGGCATACGGTGAATCGACCAGCGTATCTTTGCATCAAAACACGTACCCATTCGCACGAAAACATTTCAATCAAAAAATGTTCCCGTTTTAAAATAAAAAAGATTTAACCTTTCGATTTCGTAACAATTACTTTAAAGTCATGCAATCAAAAGCGTTGACAGATTTTGATTTCTATGCAAATTTTCAGTGCCCAATTTGATATGCAAATTTGACAATAAAGTAAAAAAAAAGTAAAATAAAAAAAATCACACAAATGTATGTGCATACATATTTATGCAGATTGCAAATAAGCAACTCCTAAATAAGTCACAACGAAACGCCTTAAAAATCGTTCACCACGACGAATGTGGTATTTTTGATGAAAATGTACAAAAGTCAAATTGATTTTCGTCGACGCGCCGTTTGCATAATTTATTGTAAAAAGTGAAAGAATATTGAGTTGCAAAAGGCAAAAATCAAGGAGGTAAGTTTGGTTAGACGAAAGATTTAATACTTTTTATGAAATCGAATTCAATTGAGTTGGGTGGAGCTTGAATTTTAAGACTTCAATTTCAACACGTACGAGTTTCAACACAAAAGTATTTAAACCACAGGAAAAAAGAATGGGTTAAATGAATTTAGAGCGTTTTGTAGCCATATTCATTTCAAGCCTAGGAGATGACCGAAAATTCGTCACTCTATGTAGGGGGATGTAGGTAGCTAAATAGCCAAATAGCTAAATAGCTTCATACCTACATTGTAAAATGAGTTTTATGATATGAAAAAGAAGTTAACCCAAATTATTTGCATATCTCAAATGCAAAAATTATTATGCTAAATACACACCAGGTAACCGTTGCAGCAACTCGGCCATGTTGAAGCAACCGTTGCCTCGTGTGTAGCTTTGTTGCCAAATGATTTTCGTGTTGCTGCAACCGTTGCCTGAAATATCAAAAAGATTTGATTTTTGGGATAGGTTGCTGCAACTGTTGCCTCGTGTGTATCATTGTTGACTGCTTTTACTCGTTCAGTTCGTTGAAAACAAGCGAAGAAGAAGGTTCGTGCGGAGAAAATTAAGTGAAAAAGGAAAAAATGGCAGTTGAAAATAATGAAAATTATCTTAATTTTATTAACGAATATAAAAATTTGAGAGAGCTGTGGGATATAAGTAGTGAAAAATATAAAAATAAAAATTTTAGAAAAAAAGCATACGAACAATTAAAAAATGAGTACATTGATAAAAATGCTACAGTGAATACGGTAAAAAACAAAATCAAAAACATGCGCACTGCCTACCGTCGCGAGTTAAAAAAAAAATTCAAAGTGAAAAAAGTGGCGCTGGCCTTGATGATCTGTATGAACCGAACTTATGGTATTTTGAAGCCCTTGATTTTTTAAGAGATTTAGAGATGCCCGAGCCTGGAATCAGTACAGTAATAAGTTCAGACGATGACAATGCTTCAAGGGTAAGTATATTTATTTTAAATTATATTGAAAATTGTTATTAGCCTTGATTTGATTATTAATTTTTGATTTTTCTTGTTGAGCTCGAAGCCAAGTATAAATAAAAAACAGGACGGCTTCTGAATTTTTGTTTTTATTTTCGTTGACCTTTCAATCTCCGCCTGAGATCATCATCAGATCGAAGTAGCGACGAAAATAAAAACCAAAATACAAACGCCGTCCTGCTTTTTTTTTTTTATTGGCCTCAAGCTCAACAAGAAAAATCAAAAATTTAATTAAAACTGTCAGTTACAATAGCATGCAGCGAGCCACTGGAAAAAGTATGTTTTCTAACTTTACATTCCTATTAATCTTTCAGAGTCCTATGCCAAGCACGAAGAAATCTAGAAGCTCCCAAAATTGTGGGAGGAACGAGCTATTACGAAAAGCTACCAGACATATTGAAAATTTGGCACAAAAAGAAGAAAGCGACGAAGCCGATACTTACGCAAAGGCCTGACATTGAATTCTGTGCAGACCCAAACATCCACATACCCACCTCGGTATGCTATTTATAAGCCAATATCGCAAAGAATATCAATGAGCGATATTTCAAACAGTGCGTCTGTTTCTCACTCGACCCCAATCCAGTTCAGCTCATCGTCTTCTCCACAAATCATTAATGTAGGAGATGCTGATGGAGCAAATAAAGTGCAGTATTCGTCATTTCAAGACCTACTCTCAGATGTAGACTTCAATTAAATTAATAAAATTTAATTACTTTTTTATTCCTTTTATTTTTTCAGTATTTAAGTAACTAGTAATAAGCAAAAGAAATCTTTAAATTGAATTAATAAAATTTAATTACTTTTTTATTCCTTTTATTTTTTCAGTATTTAAGTAACTAGTAATAAGCAAAACAAATCTTTGAATAAAAATATGAAAAAACAATCCTGAATTTCTTTATGAACCTTGTAAGGCATAGATGGCTTCGCATAAATTGGTTCGTACTGTTTTTGCTTCAGATGTTGAATTCCTACCAAAAGTTGGCTCCAAATTTAGTAGTGGATACCGCCGTCGAAAATTTCAAGTCCGCAAAAGCGTTTCCTGTTGCAAGATACCGCAAAGTTATTGCCAGTCTAATTTCTGCTGATATTGCCTCTCTCATTATGGTATCTTGTTTCGCTATTTTGGGCTTTACGAAGTCCAACAATTTTCTAAACAGGGCTTCGTCTATCCTCATGTAATTTTTATAGTCCGCTGGTTCATTTTCCTTCAGTTCTTTCAGCAGCCTCTCGTTCGAAAATTCGATTTTTTTTAAAAAGCAATTTTTGGACCAAATTTTCTTTCTCTTCTTTGGTTGCATCTCTTCTTCCTCATTTTCGTACAAAAGTTCGTCAATTATAATAAGAGAGGTAATTTTACGTATTTCGTCGATCATTTAAAAAATTTAATTTTACGTATCTTCCGCTCGTACCTTTCCTGCACCACAGTTATACACAATACTGAGATTGAAGCAACGGTCGCAACGTGTTTCTTAAACAAAGGCAACACGTTGCTGCAACCGTTGCTTCAACGGTTGCCTGGTGTGTATTTAGCTTTAGGACTTTCTCTAAAGAATATTAAAAATATGCAGAACATCAGGCATGAAACCTCCTTTTCTATTTTCAACGATGTCGATTCAATATTCGAATGAGTAAGTTTTCATTCTTGGGTGCAGTCGAACCTGCCACGAAGTGATCATTTAAAAACAAATTGTTCTTCTTTGTCCTTGGTGGGCATCAAACATGGTACCGACCTAATGGTAGTCATGCACAAATCATTACGCTCCAGCGTTCATCCTTCCTTAGTCTTACATTGCGGAATGTGTAAATATTATGTGGCACTACAACCTAATTGTGACGGAATCTACATATTGTGAAATTCGCTTAGCTGCCTCTTCGCTTAGCTGCACATTTCGGATAAATGCGCAAAAAATCGTATTTTCTGCATTTGTTGTAGCATTTGCATGGATTTTTTTTGCAAATCAATTATTATTCAATATTGGAAAACGAAATGCCGCTTTTTCTTGAAGGAAAAAATTTAAAATTATTCAGGTAGTGCAAAATAAAATTAATAAACACGGATCTGGCGAGAGAAAATAACTGTAATATTTCTACAATTAATCGAATTATTAAATAAGAAGATGAAATAAAAGTGATTGCAAAAACGAGCAATAAGAAACGCCAGCAGCAAAGGTGCAGTGTACACAAAAGAGTTGAAAAGGCCTTATTCTTATGGTTTGACCAATAAACACAACATGATGCCATTGTTACAAGCATTAATCTCCTTAACAATCCCAGGAATTGGCAACACAACTAGAGTATAAATTCGGATCGAACCTTAGCTAGCGATTTTAAGCGAATTCTAGTCAAGCTCTTTGTGGCGTGGTGTAAGCTTCGGTTTAGCCAGTCTATTTTTGGTATTTAACATTCGAGCAGTTACTCAAAATTTGTTGCATTCTCCTTTTTGTAACATTGAGAGAAAGCTCACATCTAATTTTGTTACATATTGGGTTCTTACACCTGTCGCCAATCGTAGGATTTGGACCAGTTTTTTAATTTTTCCTATCCTTCAGGATTTTTATTTTGATTTAGGCTTAGCGTTATTTTTCGTTTATTTTAAGTCAAAAACATAATTACTGTTTTTACAGACCACTTAGAGCAAATATGGGCTTCAATTACTACAGATAATTATTACATAAATTAAAAAAAAGAGAGTTTAGAAATTTATAAAATTCTTTCTTCGAAAACGAAAAATCAAGGGGAATAGAACTCGAGATCTCATTGAATTCTCTTAGAGCGCGGGCAATAGAATCATTACGCGCATGATTCGTGTTAAGAAATTTAAGATGAAATGGGTAAGTATTGCGTAGTAATCTAGTAGGAATATGAAAGTGAATGCTAGAATCGATCGAATTTAATTACACTAAAAACAAAGGACAGTGAGAGTATAGACCTTCTACTCTCTGGAGACTTTAAGTTAATTAAAATCAAACGCGAATTAAAGCGACCTGAGAGTATATTTGAGAAACACCTTCTGTGCGCGTTCAATTCTCGCAATTGCAAATTGATGGCAAGACCTCCAGATAAATTTTGCTTATTCTAATCTAGAGGGAACAAAGGAAGTAAAAAGTAATTGCAGTAGAGTGGGCGCAGTTGTCGCGTTGATATAATATTTTGTAGAAGCGGCAGCAGCAGCATAACTGAGAGAAGCAGTGGGTGCAGAAGTCGGCGTTATTACACTAACACTAGCGACGACTGATGATCTTCTTAAGGGCTCTGCCGCTATTTTGACCTCTCTTAACACAGCAGCAGCAGCAGCATGAGTATCAGTATCGTTTAAAACACTAGCTGCGGGAGAGGGCGAGACAGCATTCGTGTTTACAGCAGATGTAGGAGAGTTAATTTGATGTTTTGATTTAATTTTTGCGCTTTTAGCTTTCTTATCATGGCCCCCACGTGCATTTTTTTAATTCAAACTTTGCATTTAGGTAGTTTCTAGTACGAAAAATTTATTTTTTATGTTAAGAAACTCAATATGGCGCTAACTGTTAAACATATCTTTTATTTTTAATTTTGTGGAAACTTTAGTTCGACTTACATATAAAAAAATTACGTGACTACAAATTAAAAAAGAAATACATACAGTTCACTTTAGGGCTATCTTGAAAATCTTCAAATAAGAATAGATACCAAAAATATTTTTTTGCTTACGATGTCGAGCATTTTCTTCCACATTAAAGATTTAACAAAGGCTTAATACGGAAGAAAATTATCATCATCGCATGGAAAAAATTGTCAAAAATAGGCGGCTTTTTTATAACTTTATGTAGAACCCGAATATGCTAGGAACGATGCCAAAAAAACAGTTTTAATACAAATTTACCTCTCATAAAATATGTACATAATAACATATACAATGTATACATACATATGTATGTGCAGTCACTCCCACCATATTTGATACAGATACGATTTTTTTGTAGTGTTCTATATTTCATAATATTTTGCGAAAATGAAATATAGAACAGTTTTTGATCTGCCTTAACTTTTTCTAATTTCCAATTTCTTGAAATTTGCTCACCAACTTTTGAATAAACAACTCATTCCCACAAAAAATCACGAATTTTGAGATATTTTGCTCTTGAAGAGTGACCATTTCTATCGTGTAAAAATTTAGACCATCAATCTTTCGCAGTTGGCTTTGCTCTCATCTGCAATGGCCACCAAGTGTGAAAATTTAAGCAATATTGTTTTCAGAATATTAAAAATCGACAGGGTTTATTAAGAATTTATCTAGAAATGTACAGTATTTCTTAGACTATATTGTTTAGGTACTGACTCGTTGAAAGGATACACTGACTGCTTCTAAAAACCAGTATAGTATAGAGATATGCGTTTTTATTGTATTGACAAAACCTGGTCTCTTCCTTTTCGCAGCCGGGAATTCTGGCCCCTTACTTATCTTTTCAAAAGCAATTCAGCTGACCTAACTTATTAAATTTATCCATTAATTAGTTCTTCTATCAACTTAATTATATTTTAAATTATTAAATAGTTTCTTCAAAAAAATTGCAAAGCAGTCATTAATGTGTATACCTCCAACTTTGAATTTTATGAGTATGAGAAAAATCGATATCTTCTCTGCCACTGGAATTCCATTGCAAGAACGACAATTTTTAATTTCCATATTCAAAATGGCCGCTCGGTGCCAGAGAATCAGTATATATAGGCATGCGCTTAATACATAACTACGAGTGTATACTTATGTGTATGTATAGTACATACACGGAAAAAGTTGTGTTAAAACAACTGCACCTGCATTGGATAAACGCCATGTTACCATAGCAACCAAGCAGCTGAGATATTTGTGCCCATTTACACGATGTCGCCACTGGAAGGGAAACATTTTGTTCGGGGGTGAAGGACGGCCGCGGAAGAGGGAAGGGAATTTGTCTCCTGTACTGGCGACACGCTTTGCTCTTCTTATTCGTATTTCCAATCTTAAAGCAATTTTTGACAGTTGCTTCATTCGTTTTCTTCTTTCGTAGAAGAAAGTTCTAAATTATGTGTTGGTTTTCAAGCAAACGGAAGATAACAACGATGACAAACATACGAACGCTGCTTGGGAAATGCACAATTATTTTTGCTAGTAAAGTAGTATAATTTAAAATAGTTATGGGACATGTTTATGTTGATTTCTAATTTTTCCTTGCATTTCTAGATACTCAGTTTAATTTTAAGTTAATTATTTACATATGAAGTATTTTTAATTTAATTTTTTTTATTGAAGTATAAGAATTTATAAATATATTTCAATAAAAAAAAACAACTAATTATTTATTATTTAACCAGTTTGCATTTTTCATTCATATATTTAAGAAACTGTTGTCGAACGCTCACTGCTTTACATGTAAGCGCGTGCTAGAATTCATCCGAACCATGCCATTGGACGATGCTAAAGTATTAAATGTCAAAATGTCGCCGAAAACAATTGTGCCCGTGTGCCCGCGAATGAGACATGAAAAGAGAATTTCCAGTGTTTCCCTTCCAGTGGAGACATCGTGTAAATCGGGTC
>JAYXIM010043223.1:0-11789 GCA_037575425.1 Anastrepha fraterculus
TAATTCACTTGTAACCATTTTTTCAGAATAAAGTTGTATTTTCATCAAAAAAAGAGGTTGTCTGTAAAGTCGGTTTACTGACGATAGTTTAACGTGATAACGTCATAAGAAAATACTGATTGAATGGTTGCATTTTTCAAAAGAAAATTTAAATTTTATTAGTTTGATAGATATTTTGTATGGATATAGAGAATGAGGTAACATTAACATAACATAATATACTTTAACATAACATAACATAACATAACATAACATAACATAACATAACATAACATAACATAACATAACATAACATAACATAACATAACATAACATAACATAACATAACATAACATAACATAACATAACATAACATAACATAACATAACATAACATAACATAACATAACATAACATAACATAACATAACATAACACAACATAACATAACATAACATAACATAACATAACATAACGTAAAATAACATAACATAACATAACATAACATAACATAACATGACATAACATAACATAACATAACATAACATAACATAACATAACATAACATAACATAACACAACATAACATAACATAACATAACATAACATAACATAACGTAAAATAACATAACATAACATAACATAACATAACATAACATAACATAACATAACATAACATAACATAACATAACATAACATAACATAACATAACATAACATAACATAACATAACATAACATAACATAACATAACATAACATAACATAACATAACATAACATAACATAACATAACATAACATAACATAACATAACATAACATAACATAACATAACATAACATAACATAACATAACATAACATAACATAACATAACATAACATAACATAACATAACATAACATAACATAACATAACATAACATAACATAACATAACATAACATAACATAACATAACATAACATAACATAACATAACATAATATAACATAACTTAACATAACATAACATAACATAACATAACATAACATAACAAAACATAATATAATATAGCATAACATAACATAACATATCATAACATAACATAACATGCTGTTCAAGCAAGGTAACGACGCATGAGCAAGATAACGACTCATTTTTTGGTGCGTGCAGCCGGCTACATAAAATTATTAGACGTTATCACGTCAAAAAATAATAATAAGATTAAAACAACAGGTATTATTGACAAACTTGGTTTTATTTTAAATTCTTCAAGTAAATAAAATTAATAATAATCAATAAGAAGGCATATGCAAATACAAATACGTGAATTTATATATGTACATATGCGCATATACATACATATATACGCTCACTTAAGTAGGAGAGAGCGAGATGTCGAACGTTGCCGTTCGTTTGCTTTGTTTGCTTTGTCGTTCGTTTCGCGCTTTCGCTTGCAGTTCATTCAAGGTAACGACAAATGAGCAAGGTAACGACAAATGAGCAAGGTAACAACACATTTTTTCGTGCGTGCAGCCGGCTAAATCGAATTATAAGACGTTATCACGTCAAAAAACAGCGAGAACTTAGTTGCGCACCTAATAAATAAATAGCCAAATCTTTGCAATATGCTGCACTGCTATTATTGTGCACACTGGTGTATGTACTGCTTATGAATAGTAGGTAATTCACATTATTTCTCACTGGCCATACGATACTCACTTTAAATTTTAATTTCTCAAACTTTTCAAATACTAAATTTCACATTTTCCTGCAATACAATTTTTTTACCCACTCTCTAAAAATAAGTTTCTAAACAGTTTGCCTATACGATTTCTTTTAATTTTCTTCATAAATGACCCATAATCAGACGCGCACCAAAAGGTTAATGAAATTCGTTGAGCAGCTGAGTTGAACGAGAAAAGATTACACCAACCATGGAAAATTACTAAGCTTCTACAAATCGCATATTTTTACGAGTCATATTTGAAATCCGATTTTCTTAATACGCCCCTACGCGCGCTTAATAAATAAATAATGCTACCAACACAAGCCCATTTGATTCGACATATATAGTATATGTGTATGTGTGTGTGTATTATAGTATTTATAGGTATATAAGTTTATATTTGTATGTGTGTAGATACAATCAAGACGAATCAACTTGCTTAAATTTAAACTCAAATCTACTTGGCCCTCGATTGTAGCGATGGCCGATTGAACTGAAAGCTGAAACGGAATTTCGTTCATTGCCGGATTTCTTTTTAACCAACCACAAACGGCTGCAATTGAAAAAGCCAACTACCGGTGTAAGTCTCAACGAATATTGCACTACAATCAGAGGAAAGGGGGACGAGGAAGGGAAGTGCTTGAAGTAATGTAAGAAAAGGAAGTCAGCGAAAATCTGTAACCTCGATTTATTTAAAGTATTAACTACTTACTGTTTACCTACTTATTTACAGCGCGCACTCCACACACACACACACACACACAAGCGCCTGTATACGCGGCTCACTTGTTTATTTATGTGTGTATATATATACTAAATATGTGGGTACTTACCAAGCGTATAAGTGACTTAAGTGCGCGCCATAATAATAACAACACAAACAGATCAGCCAGCGGTGGGGCAAAATCGCATTGCATGAAAGCTTAAGTTCCAGACATGATCGTGCAAACTATCAGCGAATTCAAAACGCTCACATGTGAATTGTTTGATGGGTCGCTGGCTGGCACATTAAGTGGAGGGAGAGGCGCAAAAACGTGGCGAACGTGGCAGATGGGCGGACTCGCTTTACTTACTTACTTGTCATCTGCGTCTTTCTTGTCTAGGTACCCACATACATACATACAACCGTACATATATGTATGCCTACATAAATATGTTTTTAGTGCATGTGTGGGTATGCGTGATCGCCGTATGAAAAAGTAAACAAAGATCAGCTTATAAGGCGCTCAAGCTGACTTAGTTTGCCGGCTACCGGATGGACGATTGGCGGTTTGTGACTGGTGACTGGTGACTGGCCGGTGGCCGCTGGTCGCTTACCAACGAGTGGTGGCGAGGTACTGGGGCTGGCATGGTATGTTGAACTAATGGCTGGCGTGAATGTGTGTGCATGTATGTACGTATTTCATATGCTTTCAACTCAACATACGTAAGTGAAGTGTGTATGTATGTATACGCGCTTCGTTTATGTATGTGTATGCGCATATGCGTCTTCTTTGGCGTTTGCGTGTAACAGGTGATCATAGTGGCATAAGAGGTGATCATGCCAGCCTATACAAAAGAGATTAAGTTTTATAAACTAAGAAAATGAATGGATGCGAATGAGTAGACGCTAAAGAAAACTCAGTTAAATGGTAAGACACATTTGCTAAGATTCGAACAAAAGCATATACTATGTATGTACATATGTATGTATGTATACGTATAAGTGTATGTGTGTGTGTGTATACGTTTGTAGAACGTGGTGATCGTTTGCGTACACGGCGATCGTCATGTAACATGAGCAAGATCGTAAGCCTGAGTGCACTCACGTTCATACGCACGCTAAAGGAGGAAGTGCTTTAATGTTTGGCGCAAAGTTGAGCAGCTTAACTAAATCCGGCTTAAGATCCGACACAAAATTAATGTCGTTGAGAAAAGAAGCCACCACCAGCAACAGTGTCAACGAACGTGTTGAACGCGCTATGCTAAAGTGTGGTGCGTTGTGAAAGGCCGCCACAAAAGTCACACATTAGCAGAAAACAACGGTTGAGAGATGAGAGAATGTAATGAGAAACCTTCAATGGGCGAACGTGCAACATGAGTGTACGCAAGATTGTTAGCAAGCATGAGAGTAGCTAATTATAGAGAGAGGATATGCGGTTTTTTGTTAGAAAGTTAAGCCCTAAACTATTTCAGCGGCGGGGGGTCGTCAAGTAGATTGACTTTAGGAAAAGGCAAAGGATTTCGCTCTCAAAGGGCAAAGCAACATTCTTGTCACATATAAAAGGTCTTTCAAAAGACGCGCCTAGATATTGTTTTAAAATGAAAAATATAAAAATTAGATTCTATCAGATTGCACTACTTTTACTCAAAATTAGGCTCGTAACAATTATATGTGAAAAATTATTTTTCTTTTTACTTGTCGCGACAACCGCTTATGCGATTTTGGCCGAGTTTAAAGGGTTAGGGATAGTAAGAATTTTCAAAATTTGTCTTGATTTTGCATTTTCTTTAAGAATAAGATCTTAAAAATATTGTGTAAAAATTTGAAGTGTTGCTGTTGTTGTTGAAGTGGTTGAGTATTTCCACTGAAATAATCCTAATTAGTGACCAGTACCGTTTTGCTACCACCGTCCTCGTATAATGATTTTTTTTTTTTTTTTGTTGTTCTAAGTCAAATCCAGTTAGTAAGGTCCAAGTATAGCAGCAAATTCTTTATCTCGATGTCTGAGATCTTATTAATTTGCTGCAGGAAAGGCTTACCAAAGGAGCGGAGTCGTGCCCTAGCTAGCCCTGGACATTCCGCTTGACAGCTCCTGCAGATAGGATTGCAGTGAGTCCGACAAATACTTTTCGAGTTATTCAACAATTAACAAAGGGCGGGAGGGCGCTCCGGAGCATTCGAGAGCAAAACTTTGAATGCGTTTTTCTCAAAACTATGTTTTTTGAACTGGTGATCACTGTAACTTAAAAACCGCTTGGTAGATTTCAATAAAATGTATTCTGCTTTTGAAAAACATAAAAAACTCATGCCTGGTCGAAGAATTTTTTTTCCAAATATCTCGATTTTTTTTTAAACAATTAATTGTCGGTTTTTTTTCGAAAATCTGAAAAATATTTCCTGAGGCCACCACATTGTTAATTTTGGAAAAAACGCTTCGATCAAGCACAAGATTATCTGTTAATAAAATGAATTTATCTTTCCAACTGCGTTTAGATGAATCTTCAAGGACTTGTGATGATCATCGCAAGGGACTTCTGGAGAAACGGGCTCCACACAAACAGCGATAACTTTTACTATTATTAATTTTTTTTTGAAATTTTGCTAAAGTCAAGTCGAAATATGATGTATTAATGCTTTGTTTTTATTTTTGTAAAAATTAATGGAAATCATCATTTTTTCGGGTCTCTGACTGCCCCTAACCCCTTAACAAAGCGCGCCTGTCGTTTCTTGCTCGTGCTTAGTGGCGAAAACCGGTGAAAAATTACATCTTTTAAATGTCATTTAAATGCCACTTACGTCTACAGGTAAAACCCGCCAAACAGTCGATTCATGAATGCCTAATTATCAGGGTTGAACATATATATATATAATTGGCGCGTACCCATAATTGGCCGTGCTCCCCCTCCTATTTGTGGTGTGCAGATATTTTTACGAGGAGCTTTTTCATGGCAGAAATACACTCGGAGGTTTGGCACTGCCTGCCGAGGGGCGACCGCTATAAAGGTTGAGAAGTAAACTGAGTTTGCAAGCCTTAACTTAGCATACGTGGCAAACCAGTATTCCCGTTAGAAATATTAAATACACAATCAGTGAAGTAATTGCGATTAACTAACTCATGAAGGCTTAATTTAAAGGCTTTGATTAAATCTTTTAAAGACGGAGCTCACAAAACTGTTGACTATTCATGCGGTATGTCATTTATCCCATATATAACTCTAATGATCTTACGTCAGCATTTGTTGGCACGATGAGATATCATCTTAAATACAAAATCATATGCCGTAATTACTACGCAACCAATTAACAAACAACAAAGCGGGATCATGCGAAATAAGCTCCCCCAAAATGAAGACTATTTAATCACCAGCATACGCGTAGAATTTTGATTGCCATGAAGCCCATGATCACCGCTTCAATAAATAGACGCTAGAATACCACGATGATGGCGCAGCGAGATAGGAATGAAATTGATCTTGTAATGAGATCGCGCAACAACAATCAACACACATTAGAGGATTATGAAAGGCAGTAACGCGCACAATTCTACAAAAACGCACGCAGACTCACTCACATAAGGGAAGTGAGCGAAAAGTTGAAATAGGCTAAACGGTGTAATGGGATGAAATGTGTGCGCGAGAAAGGGAGGAAAGAATTAGCGAAGGTTGCCAACTCAAAAAGAAATGAGTTCAGATCATTAGCGCAAATAAATGTTTGTTCATAAGTTCGTATCTGTATTTATATGTACTTATATGGAAATAATATGATTACGTCATGCGCTGGAATCCTGCTTAGAGTTTGTTGTTGTTGATACCCGGTTTAGGATCGAATTGCTGATGATTCGATAAATCCACAGACATCAGACGCAACGAATTATGTATTCTCTTGCCAAAGGTGCCTGCTGAGTGTGGCAATATTTTTGTAATTTCATTTGCTTGTGCACATCGTAAAAGGATATGGGCTTATTAGACGCATACCCTACGTACATACACACATACGTAAGTACGTGCAACAGTGTGTGCACGCTGACGTGCAGATTAAGCAGGCTAATAAGATTAAAATTTGTCGCATACGCATACACATATACAAATTTATGCGCATGTATGTGTTAAATCTTGCATGAAAGCGGGGAAAACGGAAATGATTGGAAATCATTTCAGGCAATGCCCATGAAAGGAAGTGCTGCAGGCACTTCGGCTTAATCAGTGAAAAGAATAAATGCCAATGAACCATGGCGCAATGCTCAAGGATATAATTCGAAAAATTAAAATCGCTTAACATTTTTCATATGTATGTGTAATTTTGAATATAGAAAACCGTGTAGCTTTATGTTGACAATCCTGCGGGCTAAACAAGGGAATGCATAAGATCGCTCTACAAAATTCAGTTAACTGTGAATTTTGCCATAATTTTAAGTACTTCATAACTTTGGCTGATATTTATTTAAGTAAGAGGAAACGGCCGCCCTAGCCGAATGGATAGGTGCATGTCTACCATTCGAAAGGCGTAGGTTCGAATGGCTGTGAAACACCAAAATGAAGAAAACGTTTTTTCCTAATAGCGCTCGCCACTCGGCAGACAATGGTAAGCTTCCGAGTGCATTTCTGCCATGAAAAAGCTTCTCGTAAAAAATATCTGGCGTTTGGAGTCAGGTCCGTCAACTATAGGGGACATTTGTGGAACAACATCAAAGCGCACAGCACAAATAGAAGCAGGAGCTCGGCCAAACACCCAAAAAGGGTGTACGCGCCAATTATATATATAGTATTAATTTTCGGTTTTTTACTACATTTTTATAAATTTACTTTTATACCTATATCAAATAAAAAATACTCTCAAACATTTCTTTTGTTGTTTAAGCATAAATTAAAAACATAAAAATACTTTAAAAAGTTTTGTTTTTAATGATTTAAAAATTAAAAAAAATTAGAAATAAAAAAAATAGTTTTTAATGGTTTAAAAAAATTAAAATCATTAAAAAATTAAAAAATTTAACTTTTTTTGTTTTCTTAAAGAAATTTCCTTTTTTTGTTAAAAATTTTGTACTTTTTTTTATATTTCTTTTATTAATAGCTGAAGCTTAAAAAAAAAACCGAAAAAAAAGTTTTTTAAAGATTTACAAACTTTTTTTTAAGATTTAAAATTTAAAAATGAAAAAAAAATGTTGATGATTTAAAAATTTAAAAAAAAATTTCCTGTTTGTTAAGAATTTTTGAGAAAAAAAAATTTTTTTTAATCGTTTTTTTATTTCTTTTATTAATACCTGGTGCTTAAGAAAGAAATAACCAAAAAAAAATGTTAAAAGATTTAAAATTTTGTTTAAGACTTAAAATTTAAAAATGAAAAAAAAAAATTTTAATGATTTAAAAATTGAAAAAAAATTATTTTTTTATGATGTAAAAAAAAACTGTTTTTAATAATTTAAACATTTTTTTTAAAGATTTAACTTTTTTTTGTAAAGAAATTTCCCTTATTGTTAAAATTTTCTTTTGTAATTGTTTTTATATTTCTTTTATTAATAGCTGAAGCTTAAGAAAAAAAAACCAAAAAAATTTTTTTTAAAAGATTTAACATTTTTTTTTTAGATTTAACATTTAAAAATGAAAAAATTTTGTTTAATGATTGAAAAATTAAAAGAAAAACTTCCTTTTTTGCTAAAAATTTTTGAGAAAAAATTTTTTTTTGTAATTGTTTTCTATTTCTTCTATTATTAGCTCAGGCTTAAGAAAGAAATGACGGAACAAAAATTGTTTTAAAAGATTAACCAATTTTTTTTTAAATTTAAAATTCCAAAATGAAAAAAAAACTGTTTAATGATTTAAAAATGAAAAAAAAAAATTTTTTAACGATTTAAAAAAAAATTGTTTCTAATAATTTAAGCATTTTTTTTTAAGATTTAATATTTTTTGCTTAAAGAAATTTCTTTTATTGTTACAATTTATTTTTTTTATCTTTTTTTATTTCTTTTATTAATAGCTGAGGCTTAAGAAAAACATGACCAAAACAAATTTTTCTAAAACAAATTTTTACAAATGTTTTTTTAAAGATTTGAAATTTAAAAAAATTGTTTCAATGGTTTAAAGTGTTTTTGTAAAGATTTAACTCTTTTTGCTTAAAGAAATTTCCTTTTTTGTTAAAAATTTTTGAGAAAAATTTTTTTTTGTAATTTTTTTTATATATCTTTTATTAATAGCTGAAGCTTAAGAAAAAAAAACCAAAAAAAAAAATTTCCTTTTTTGTTAAAAATTTTTGAGAAAAAATTTTTTTGTAATATTATTTTATTTTGTGTAATTGTTTTTATTTCTTTTATTAATAGCTGAGGCTTACGAAAAAATGACAATAACAATTTTAAAGATTTACAATTTTTATAAGCTTGCTTCCTGTCGTGTGTGGCAATAGATGTGGTTTTTTGTGCGCTCAGCACAAGTCCAAGGTACCTAAATTCATTGACTATTTCAAAGCCATAGCTGCCGACTTGTAAGTATGTGTTGCATTGCGCGCTGCAATCTTCCATATATTCGGGGTTTTCTTCCTTGATGATAGATCTCTTTAAGTAACTTTTTGAATACAAAATAAAAAAACCTGATGTTTTTGGTTATGTTTTTGTGAAAACAACCCGAGATAATTGTATTTTATAGGGTTGTTTTTTTAGCTACATAAGAGCGATATCGATAGCTATGATTTGACAGCTGAGAATTGCAAACCGTGTTGACATTTCTGTTTAGTAAGTTTTCGCAAGCCATCCTGAATCGTATAAGGCCCGAACAACGTTTTCATATTATGGAAATTTACTCTGAAAAAAAAGACATTTTTTCAAGAAGTTCATTGAGCACTTCGTCCATTTTGCGTGCGCTTTACACCCTGGCGGCATCATCGGTTCCTATTCCTTTCGAAATGAGAAAGGAGTTGCCGTTACCCTGAATGACGGGCGCTATCGAGCCATGTTGACTGAATTTTTGTCTCCAAAAATTAATGAGCCAAATATCGACAACATTTGATTCCAACAAGACCGGCGCGCGTAACAATCAAGTTATTGCAAAATAAATTTGGTGACGACTTTCCTTCCAGAAGTGCTCCTGTTCACTGGCCGCTCACTCGTGCGATTCAATGGCTCTGGATTACTTTTTACGGTTCTGTGTTCTAAGTCATTGAATTATGCCAACAAATCTGGAATCCTTGTAGCACTGGAAGCCAATATGCAAGCCACCATTAACGCCAATACGGAGGCCAAATTTATTGGAAAAAGTAGTCGAAAATTGGACTGATCCAATGGAGCAAGTAACTCGTAGCCGCGCCGGACATATGCCGGATTTCATATGAAAAAAATAAATGCCATGAAATTATCTACTAGATTATAATAAAAAAAAAATCATTTCAACAATATTTCTGCTGCTTATTATCATTTTAAGTTCTCAAGCTCTTACAAAAACACCCGTTATATAAGATGTATGTACAAATGTTTGCATATTTAATGCGATTAGATTAACCCCTGGTAATTTTATCATCCAGGTGAGCGTGCATATCTACTCTAACTTGACTTGTGTTGATAGATGGCGATAGAAAATGAACGCTCGTAGTACTGGTTATTTTTAAATTCACTCACACACACACACACACATATTTGAAATTTAGTTAAATGAGTTGCTAATGAGATTTTGATAAAATATTTATAACTACAAAACTCAATCTATTATTCTTGTGCAAATGTTTACCCTCGTCGCCATATCAGCTTTAGCTTTATTTCGGGAAATCGGTGCTGTTGTATGTATGTGTATGTGTGTGTGTGCACCTAATTATTATTATTTTTTATTGTGGATATAGCACTCGCTCATATTGCGCTGGGTATGTGCCTGTTTATCGTTTAAGCGGGCATAAGCGTAAATTTTGTAGCTGCCACGTTAATAAGAAATTGATTAGATTTGTGTTATATCCAAAGTAGAAGTGTTAAGCTTTTTGGAAATTTTCTCTGACGATAACAAAGCGATATAAAATAGCGTGACTTAGTTATATGCCAATATATGAAATTTAATTAGCTCATAATGAGTCATAATTATATGACTGTCTACGAATTTATGTGTTTAAATTTATTTAAATGAATTTTTAACTGATACAAAAAGAGCTGAATGGATGGTAAAGGTGATTTCGGCAGAGCCTGGCAGCTTGCACATTGGGTTATTTACTATTTATTTATTTATTTGGGAGGTCCCCACTAACTTAAGGGGGAAAACCGGTTTAGATCGATCAAAAAAATCGATTTTTTTTATTGCATAAATCGTTAGCATAACTACTGCAGAATAAGTGATAAAAACTTTGAAGCGAAATTCGCGTTATTCCCGATTCTATGAGCACTTAAGTGACTGCCCGTCGGTGCCGCACCGTAGCGCGCGTTAGTTAGAACGACGTTTTTCTCGAAACTACTTTTTTCAACTGGTGGGCATTCTAGCTTAAAAAGTTATCGACCAATCGTTTTAAAATTTTTCGGTTTTTTTTCTTTATTCAATTCAAATTTATAAAAACCTAATTCTAGGATGAAAGCAGATAAAACAAAACTGCAAGCCTTCGAACCAAAAGTACTCAGAAGAATTTTCGGATCAACTGATAAAAGGCGAAAATGTTATACGTTTCATCAAAGCGCAGCGGTTAAGAAGGGGAAGGCCGAGAACAAGATGGACCGACGAACTAGAGGACGACATCAAGAAATTTAGGATAACGAACTGGAAGAAAGTCGTAAGCGTTCGAGGCGTATGGAGGTCCCACGTGCAGCAGGTCAAAGCTCACAAAGAGCTGTAGAGCCAAAATATGATGAATTCTAGGATTGTATTATTATATAAAATATGGTTTTTTAAGCAAAATAGATGAAAAAATATGGTATAAAAAAATCACTTTGTGTTCAAGCGCCTCAAAAGCATGCAATTTTCAATATTTTTTACCACAATTAGGTTCATATTCTTAGGAAATATGTTGTTAATAAAAAAAAAGTTGCTGTTGATTCAGAGGAAAATTGCAACTTCAGGAATTTCCACCAGCAAGACACTCGGATGGCGATCGTCCATGGACTGCACGCTCTAACGCCACTATCTCCCGCGGATATAGCTTCAAAAAAATTGACAAGTGTACCTTAAAATATAAATAAAATATCCTCTAAACTTAAACCATTTCTGATATTCCTTCTTTGTTCAAAAACTTCTCGAAAACACCAAAATTTTAGGCTCCTAAACCGGTATGTCCCTTAAAATCTTAGTTTCAAAATTAAATATTTTGCTCTGCGTAGTGTTTAATCTTAGTTTTATCAATAGTTTGCAAATTTTCTTGATTGTTATAGCAAAATTTAAATAACTGGTGCGAAATCTAAAGTTAGCGACTGGTGTAACAGACAGCAAAGACTGTCTGACTGTCAATAGAAGCACCAGCT
>JAYXIM010043224.1:0-12770 GCA_037575425.1 Anastrepha fraterculus
AGCACATAAAATCCCCTTTTGATACATCACTTGTAGAACCACTTCTTTTTATTAGTCGAAACTCTTAAACATGACTAGGAATCTGGCTATATCGTATATTTTCTTTTCTGCAATTTCTTTCAAGTTAACCGTCGAGAGTTCCCCCGGCGTTCTGTGACGTAGGGCACCCAGATTTGAGCACTCACACAGATAGTGGAAAACTATTTCCTTAGATTCTTCTTGATTGCAGCTTCTACATCTGTTGTTGTACGGCCACCCCATTTTTCTGACATGGTCTCCCAAAGGTCAGTGGCCGGTTATTGTTGGTGTAATTCTGAATATATCTGCCCGTGGCTTTCTTAAAAACTCATCAGTTCAGGATTTTTTTGAAATTGGGCTAACTAAACAAACTTATTTTACAGGTATCCGTGTTAGTCCATCTGTCATCGATTTCTAGCGCTTCAAATTCGTTATAGGATGTCCCCTGTCTTGCCAGTTCATCAACTTTCTCATTGTCTTCTATGTTTTGATGGCCAGGTATCCAAATGGGGGTGATGTCAGTTGTGCGCGCTAAAGCATTAAGTTCTTATTTCCAATGTCTAATGATTTTTGAATTGGTTATAGGTGACTTTAAAGCTAAGATGGCTGCTTGACTATCTGATAGCTGTTGTGGATAGTTTTTAATTTTCCTGCACGCTACCCTTATCCCGAGAACTTCTGCTTGAAAAATACTCCTCCAATTCGCCAGGCGAAAAGACTTGGAAGTTCCGAAGTCTTTCGAATATACACCGGCACCGACGCCGCCATTGACTACAGAATTCAAATCTCATTTCTTTTGCGTGGAGAAAAAATCGAATGAGTTGCTAGTAAACCTTTGGCTGTCTAAGATATCACTATGACCAAACATCGTAGCATTCCAACAACCACATTATTTTATTCTAAAGGCGGTACTTGTTGCTATTAGTCAAAATTTTAAGTCTATTGCTAACGGATAGAGCATGGCATTAAGTGCCTTTGCTGGACTCATTACTTCTGCGCAGGCTGCTCGCTGTACGCGTTTGAGCCGCCTAACGTTGTACTGTTTATTAAATGCAGGCCAGCATACTAATCGCTCTTACTATGGCAGTGCGAGTTTAGGCTTCAAGAACCAGTTCCTACTGATAACCTTTAGCAAGTGTAATAAGCTTTATAAGCTTTTTCGATCCGCTTTTCTATATTGTGCCTCCGGCTATGTCGCTGTGTCTGTAAGAGGAATTTCAACCCCACTGATTGATGATAGTCTAAACTGAGGAATATTGCTTTTAGTGGTAAACAACATTAATTGCGTTTTGCTTGAGTTAACATTCAGGCCAATGCTCCTAGTGTTTCACTAATAGTAGAATTAAATAAACCTGTTGTTAAAATATCTCTCCCTCTGTTGAGATACAGTAAATACTGTTCCTATTTGACTGCATCGAAATTTGAAAAACAAGCTTGACAACGCGCAGTGGTATGGCTTCAATAATTATGAATGCCTGGTTAGTTTAAGGTAACAAATAAAAAAAAATTATTGAAATAGATCAGTCGCTATACTTGTAAGTACCTACTTTATTCCCATGGTAAAGATTTATAAATATTTTCCTTTACGGACTAACAAACCGAGTTCAAAATATAGAAACAATGTATTAATCAACCATCAACCAACATCTGTTAACGAGGTTCACGTTTTATTCTACTTACATATGAAAGGATCAGCAGATGATTCAAAAATCCATATCTGTCGAAGTTTTATTTAATTTTCTATAGAACTTTGCTATGGATCAATGATTATCATCTTCAATAAAAAATATATTAAGCTCCAAATGAGGCATATTTTAAGGGGTTACAAGCGTTCAAAAAATCGGTTTTTTTCGATATTTCGAAAGTACAGTATCTTAGGAATATACTGTGATAGCCTCTACAACCCATTAACTAGGTAGAGAGCGGTCTGCGCGCTCCTGTACCTCAAACCTTAAGCTCGTTTTTCTCGAAATCAATTTTTCCGGCACTGTCTGCATGATAACTCATACAGGTTTCAATATTTTTTGATGCGGTTTTTTTAAATATTCGAAAGTGTTTTGTCTATAGATTTGATTTTACATATTTTTATTAAAAAATTTTATAAACATAATTAAAGTGTAACGTTTATGACGTAAAAAGCATACTTTTTTTATTTTCCGTAAATTGCATACATACATACATAATTGGCGCGTACACCCTTTTTGGGTGTATGGCCGAGCTTCTCCTCCTATTTGTGGTGTGCGTCTTGATGTTGTTCCACATATGGAGGGACCTACAGTTTCAAGCCGACTCCGAACGGCAGATATTTTTATGACGAGCTTTTTCATGGCAGAAATACACTCGGAGGTTTGCCATTGCCTGCCGAGGAGCGACCGCTATTAGAAACCGAGATTCGAACCGATGTTCTCTTGGTGAATTCCGAATGGTAGTCACGCACTTACCCATTCGGCTACAGCGGCCGCCGAAATTCAAACATCCGGCTCCAAAGACTATAACTACAACTTTATTTTACAAGATTGTTTTTTTTTTACTTTTTACAGATCAACATTTCAAGAAATGATGCAGACCGCGGAGCAACTTTTTTTTCATTGTACTTTGGGTCACGTGATTTTTCATATACTAATTTTAACCTTAAGTACTAATAAACAATGTATACAAATGTTTTATATTTATTACTACTGTTATCCCTTCCAAAACCAGTTTTTCTTTTAGCGCATTTTTGGCGCTGCGTGACGTATGTAACCTCTTAATAAAAGTTTGTAATAAAATTTTCATGACTTTTATTAGAAAATTTATAAATATGTTCCTTGACCAATTTTAGAGGGTGAATTTTTTTCACGTATAATCTGTCTAATAAAAGCGTTTCCGGAAAAATGTAAGCTGTAGAGCTTCGTTATACAAAAATTTAAATGATACTAAATAGGCGTTATGCAAATGTCACTTTTGTGAGAAATTTAGAAAGCGTAAATTGTTTTTACAAAATGAGTTCCAAGTATGAAAAACGATTTGATATGCACCCACCTTTCTTCTTTCTTAGTATGACAGTGTTGTGTGAACCACATGTCCGCAACCTACATCGTTGGGTTCGATAATCAATCCGAGGCTGTTGTTGTCGCCCTCGAGACCCTAGTCCGTCTGTGGACAGTGTTCACCTTGCCTTATTTGTTCTCTTACTCTTCACTGAGATTTTCCATGCCTCTGCCAGTTTCGATTAAAGGCTTCTAGCCAGTCTCGAGTAAAAGTTACCAACACCACGAATGGGAAGGAAAATCAAGAATCACTGATAGTGAGAAGTGAGAAGCATCTATTCAGAATTCGTCCAATCTGGCACCACCTTATTTTATAGCAACTTCCTATGTACCATAACATATCTACTATGTATTGGTCTTATTTCTTCGAATTCATCTATACATACATACATATGGTATTTATGCACAGTTAGCTTTAAACAGTTATTTTCCTTTGTACTTAAAAATGAGACGCTCAATAAAATTCATTGCTTGTACAGCTTCGAAGTGATCAAGTCTTTATATTCTTGCTTAAACATTTTGGTGCCTCCTGTGAGGACAAATAATTAAATTGTGAAATAGAACCGTTTAATTAAATTATTGTTTAGCTAATGGCAGAATTAAATTTGCGCGCTTCGGCAATAAAGGCCATTAAACGCATACACGATCGGGTGAGTGGATTCCAGCAGGGTGCATTTGATGAATATCATCTTGAGCAAGAGTTGAAATCATTGTCAGCACATTATGCACGTTTCGTGAGCAACCATGACCTGTTGGTGGGCAATGCAGCAAACGCCGAGTTGGAGGCCCACGAGAAGTTATGGGAAGAGGTTGAAGGTATTTACAACAGTGCATGTACCCACTTGAACCGTGCAATCATGGGTGAGGTTAAGTTAGAACAGCTTGCAATTCCAACGTTCGATGGAACTATGCAGAATTGGCTGGCGTTTAAGGACGTTTTTGAATTGCTTGTCCACAATACAGACTATCCTGAGGCCTACAAGTTAGGCAAGTTGCGGCAGGCAGTAAGCGCAAGTGCTGTACCGATCGTCGGGAGTGTATATTCTGGGGGATACGCTGATTTATGGAAGGCGCTTAAAGAACGTTTTGACAATAGAAGGCAGCTGGCTGAGACTCATGTGTCACGCTTACTCAATATCAAGCCGACAACTGAGGACACACCAACTGCGTTACTGTTCATCGTCGACACGGTACATGAATCACTACGAGCTTTACATGTCATGGGTCTACCAGTGGCCGAATGGGATGCTGTGGTCGTACCGATAATAGTTTCGAAACTTCCGATAACTACACAGCGCGAATGGAACATGGCTGTTCACCCACCGAAATTCCGAGCCTCGATGAGCTGCTTACGTTTTTGGGTCAGCGGGCTCATAGCCTCAGCACAACAGTTGTCACATGGAGCAATGGGGTTGAATATACGTCCAAGAGTCATCAACGCGCTGGTGGTCCGTCAAGAGCTGTTAGATCACACGTCGTATCTGCAGAGGAGGGTAAATGGACATACTGCCAAGGTGCACATCGTATTATGAAATGCGCACGCTTTCTTGTGATGAAATACGAAGACAGAATTACTGCTGCAAAGGCTACAAAGCTTTGTTTTAACTGCCTAAAACAAGGTCATTCAGCAAAACAATGTCCATCGGGGAACTGCCGTCACTGTGGTCGTAAGCACAACTCATTACTTTGCCGCGAATCATTATCTCAGAATCCACCAGAGTCAGTGTCAACGTGTCCGGAAGGAGCCGTCACTGCTATTGCATCCAGAAATTCGAATCTCTGACTAGAGCCTGCTGTGGTAGGTTGCCTTGCCAACGCGAGTTCAACAATGTTATTGGCAACTGCGCGTGTATACGCATGCGGCAACTCTACCAATGGACGTCTGGCGCGGGTGCTCTGTGATCCCGGATCACAGGTTAGTTTTATAACAGATAAATTAACTAACTCTTTGTCTCTTCATAGGAGCAAATGCGAAGTTTCGGTGGAAGGAATCGAAGCTTACTCCTACGCACGTACACGTGGGCGTGTCACACTCACGTTAAAATCGCTCTATTCCAGTTTCAGTTTGGAAATCGTTGCACTTGTCATGCAGTCAATTACTAAGGTCATCCCAACAGTGCATATTGACATGACACGGTGGCAGCATTTGAATGGTCTAGAATTGGCCGATACGCAGTTCGGCATTCCTAGCAATATCGACATTCTTATTGGTGCGGATGTATGGGGAAAAGCAGTCGAAGGGGACATAAGACTCGGTGGCCTCAATGAGCCACACGCCCAGCGAACCCGCTTCGGCTGGGTTGTCTTCGGTCCAGTGCCAGCAGCGCAGCCAGCAACGCCGCCAACTCTTTCCTTCAGCACCCAGCAAGGCGAAGAGGACGCACGCTTGGAGGATCTCGTAAGAAGCTTTTGGAAGTTAGAGGAAGTGCCTTCACAAGATTGTAACGGCGAAGATGAATGTGAGAAAATCTTTTTGGCCACACACTCCCGCACAAGGGATGGGCGCTACATGGTTCATATACCATTTCATCCTGACGCACCGGCTTTGGGCAACTCATACGCCCATGCTTTACGACAATTTCACCTTCTTGAACGACGACTAGCAGCGAATTGTGAGCTCAAGAAAAAATACATTGCTTTCATGCGCGAATACGCGGACCTCGGCCATATGCAACCCGTTAGTCACATTGGAGATGGGGGGATCAACTACTACATCCCTCACCACGCGGTTCTGGAAAAGTTCCGCGTTGTGTTCAATGCTTCAGCGCGGACCACGAGCGGCCTCTCACTGAACGACGTCCAGTTGGTGGGAGACACGATTCAAGAACCACTTGTGAATATCATCTTTCGTTTTCGGTGTTTTCGCGTAGCATTAACAGCAGACATCGAGAAAATGTTCCGTCAAATTCTGATAACTCCCGAACATAGGGATTTCCAACGCATTATTTGGAGAGAATCACCAGACAATGACCTAGCAGTATACCGTTTAACTACAGTGACGTATGGGATGGCTTGTAGCCCGTACAACGCAGTTCGCGCACTCAATCAATGCAGTTATGATAACTACAACGTAGTCGCAGATGGCCATCAGTCGATTGTTGCGCGCGATGCGATTCTGTCATCATTTTATGTAGATGATTTTCTCATCAGTTGTGACACTGAGGATAAAGCCTTCGAACTCGCTGTCAATGTGAGTGCGATTTTGTCGGCCGGACAGTTCCGTTTACGAAAATGGAATTCTAATAGTGGTGAGGTTGTAAAGCGTTTAATTAGTAACAATTCCTCAATCGTAGAGTTAGCAAGTGAACCATCGGCGGCAACTGTGATTGGTTTAAGTTGGGACCCAACAACAGATGAGATCTTTTTCAAAGCGAATCTAAACCAGAACATCGGAAGTCTCACAAAACGTCGGGTTTTAAGTGAGGTCGCCAAACTGTTTGATCCTACTGGCATGCTTGCTCCAATTGTTATTACCGGGAAGATATTTATTCAGAAGTTGTGGTCTGCTGGCTTAGAATGGGATGCACCACTCCCAGATGCACTTCAAAATACGTGGGTCTTATTTTACAGAGAACTTGACGTTGTAAACCGTATCCGTGTACCACGATGGTTAGGTTTGGCTGAGGGTAAGACTACTATGCTACTTGGGTTTTGTGATGCAAGTCCACTTGCCTATGCGGCTGTCCTCTATACTAGGACAACAGACGGTGAAGGTTGGTCGACTGTATCATTGCTAACAGCTCGCACCAAAGTGGCGCCACTCAAGGGCGCAACGATTCCTCGCCTCGAACTTTGTGCGGCACATTTACTCGCATCCACACTGGACAGTGTGCGAACTGCTTTACGTCTAACGGACACTTCTTATCATTTATGGTCCGACTCGCGAATCGTGTTATGTTGGTTACGTAAACCTCCAACTACTCTCAAGCCGTACATTTCCAATCGTGTTCGTCACATTCAAGAGCTGACATCACCAGATCGTTGGCATTATGTACGGTCTGCACAAAATCCGGCAGACTGTGCCAGTAGAGGTATCCGAGCATCAGAACTGGTTGAACATCAGTTGTGGTGGCAAGGCCCAAATGGCTTATGGACAAACAGCTACCAATTTCCTTTGGGATCGAATTAAAAGATGACGAGCTTGACATTGTACGTGGTGAACAGAGAGTGTCATCATTTGTAGCAACGACGGCCCACGCGAGCATTCTTATAATTCGACGTCTAGACGGCCAAATAATTCCATTAAGCGAACGCTTTAGTTCATTGCAAAAGCTTCTTCGTACCGTGGCAATCGTACTTCGGTGGCTACCAGTTCGCCGACATTTGCGAAGACTGATCGGCAATCCTACAGAAATGGACGATGCTCTTAACGTGCTAATCCGAAACGAGCAATATACCTTTGCGACTGATATGTCTCTGATTCGTAAGGGATCGGAAATATCCAGCTCCAGCAAACTAAGGTCATTGAACCCTTACATAGATTGTAACGACATATTGCGAGTCAGAGGTCGTATTGGTCACGCTGACCTTCCAGAAGATCAACGTTTTCCGATAATTTTACCGAAGCATGGGAGTTTGGTACACTTACTCATCCGACACGCACATGAAACCACGCTTCATGGTGGGGCGCAAATCACTCTTCAAACACTTCGCGCACGGTACTGGATATTGAACGGAAGGCAAGCAGTCCGAAGCTTTGTGCAGACTTGTGTTATTTGCCGACGACATCGAGGTGTAACGTTATCTCAGCAGATGCCATCCTTACCCAGGCATCGCATTACTGCAGCACGGCCATTTATATCTTCAGGCGTCGACTATTGCGGGCCTTTTACAGTGCGCATCGGCACAAAAAGATCGCGCACAACGATCAAAACATATCTAGCTGTTTTCGTTTGCATGGCGACCAAGGCCGTGCATATTGAAGTTGTTGATGATCTTTCATCACCCGCATTCTTAGATGCATTTACGCGATTTATAAGTAGACGAGGTCCATGTCGAGATCTCTATAGTGACAACGGTACTACGTTCACAGGTGCTAACCGTTTGCTTAAAGAAGACTTGGCTGCTTGGCAGAACGACAACAAGGTGGTCTCTGGGAGGCTGCGGTAAAATCTGCCAAATATCATTTGGTGCGCCTCGTTGGAGCGCATATAGCCAACTTCAGACTTTGGCGACACGCATTGAAGCATGCCTAAATTCTCGTCCGCTAACACCTATATACGATGATCCCAATGATAAGTTAGCGTTGACCCCTGCCGACTTCCTGGTTGGCGCTCCACTGGTTGCAGTCCCTGAAGCTGACATCAGAACAATTCCGTCCAACCGTATTAAGCACTGGCTCTGGCTGCGTCAGATACATCAACAATTTTGGCAACGATGGAGCGAGGAATATTTATCTACTCTTCAAACTCGAAACAAGTGGCAGACGAAATCAAGGGACGTAAAGATCGGAGACATAGTCATCGTAAGACATGAGAACTTACCACCAACATATTGGCGCTTAGGGCGCGTAACTGCGGTTCATCCGGGCAGCAATGGTCTAATACGTAATGTCACGCTTCAGACGGCGAACGGTATGATGACTCGTGCGGTACAGAAATTGTGCCGGCTTCTGGACGCAGAGCATTTTGAGGCCAGCGCCTCAACCGGGCAGGATGTTCAGAATTCGTCCAATCTGGCACCACCTTAATTTATAGCAACTTCCTATGTACCATAACATATCTACTATGTATTGGTCTTATTTCTTCGAATTCATCTATACATACATACATATGGTATTTATGCACAGTTAGCTTTAAACAGTTATTTTCCTTTGTACTTAAAAATGAGACGCTCAATAAAATTGATTGCTTGTACAGCTTCGAAGTGATCAAGTCTTTATATTCTTGCTTAAACAGCATCATTTCGTAGGATCAGCTATTAATTTGCACATCACAACCTTTTCGTGGCACCTACCCTTAAAGGTACAAAAATATAACGTGATTCATGCATATATTTTGAAACACTTACATAAATCAAATAGTTGGTTCTTCAAATGGTTAAGAAAAGGTTTTATTTTAATTAAAGTATAACTAAAATGTAAGTAAAAGATACGTTTATTTGCCATTAAAATGCATAAACATTTTTTTCCATTTTCGCTATGCAATCTTTTAGTAACTTCAATTAATTTTTCCAAAACATGCTATTACTTTTGGATGATAGAAATTGAGAATAAATGAATTTTTCAAATTTAGTGCACGAAAAATTAAGTTTTTGTCCCAAAATTCCACTGTCCGTCCAAGTCAAACCGCACTGAAAGATTATTTAATCCTTAACGGTTGAAAGGCTCCGCTACGGGGACATAGGACTTATGCGGGGACATACAAAGAATTCAGTTTTAATTTCATTTATTTATCATGGCTATAGTTTTCATGATCGAGCAGATCACTATGCAGCTTCTTATCCGTTTATGAGGAAAAGTCGTAAATGGTGGCGTAAACTTTTCTTTTGAGGATTGGAAGTATCAGTAGTAAATGCATACATTCTGTATAAAGATACCGAAGTACAAAGAAATGAGAAGCCTCATGACTCATCTACAGTTTGTTAAAAAGTTAATTCTTCAATTAAGAGGAGATATTCGAAGAACAGTTCAGCCCCAAGAGAAATGTAATACCTCTGAAACTGAAAATCGACTTAATGGGAAATTGCATATTCCTCGGCTTGGAAGTAGCAAGGACTGTCGAGTATGTTCCGATAGAAAGATTAAAGGCGGCCGTGAACGAACAACCACATATTGTTCAGCATGTCCCGCAAATCCATCACTACACATTGCCAATTGCTTCGAAAAATATCATACTTTCAAAAAATTTTTAAATTAATTTCGTTTATAAAACTATAAATCAAGTAAATATATTGAATTCATATCTAAATAAATCAGTTTAAATGTTTAGTTTAAGTTACATCCTTATAAACGTTTTAGAACTTCACCTAATTTTCCGTCGTCTTATGGGCGAGTATTACAAAAAAAGCTCTCGGCCGTTAAGGGTCAATTATTAATTATCTATAAAAATACAAATTTTTTAAGAAACTAAGCCAGTATTATTATTAGTACTATAAATATAAATAATTGGCGCTTACATCCTCTATTAGGTAACATATTTGACCGAGCTCCTTTCACTGTTTATGCTGTGCGTGTTGATATTTTCCCTCCAGACAGTTTTATGCTGTCTCCGAATGGCACATTATTTTTAAGAAGGTGTTTTTTCATGGATATCGGACACTCTCGACTGTTGCAGACTGTTTGATTTTTGGATTTTAGTTGGCCCTCAAAAACATCCGAGCGGATAGTTCCACACGACTTTATGCGCGCTTGCTTAAAGAGAAATATTTACTTTATATATATATACTATGTACCCCTCGTCATTTGTGTATACAAGTAAAACAACACCAACACGAATACCACAACTTAGCGGAGATTGTTCGAGCATCTGCCGGAGCCCCTATCAAAGATTTGTGAGTCACGCTGCTTCTGGTATTATTTTACTTGTTAATTCACACATTTTTACAGAACCTTCTCTTTCTAATATTTCACCGTTATTTGGAATTCCTTTGTGCTCGTAAACAATTACCAAATCGGGTTTTGCATCTTTGCTCAGTTCTAATTAGTTTGAGCTGGTTAATAGATCGTTGACGTATTTACTGCCAAATTATTGGTTATCCCTTACTTTTATTCGCTTGGTTTCGTTATTGACGTGACACGTAATGCGATTATAATTAATGATGTTTCGAATTTAGAACCGGCCACTAGTTTCATTATAGATTCATACGTGCATAAGTATGTGTCATATTCCTAATTTTAATGATGTTTATATTTTTTTATTGTGAAAGCCACTTAAATACCTCACAGATTTTTTATTGCATTGTGACCGGCTGGCTGATCACAGGCGCCAATATATTGAAATATGTACAACCGGCGTCAAAACGATGGTATTTTTGTGACAATTTTTCCCCCTGACGGCGAAAAATATTCCTCCATATGATAAATGCAAGAAATATTTTTTATATGGAAAAAATTTGCGACACCATCAGCAAAAAATATTATAAAAACATCAACAGGATTTTTAGCAACTTCAAGCTTGCACTTTATTAGACTAAAATTTAATAAGCTTTAAAACTGAATACGAGTAATGTTTCTAGAAATTCTAGTTAAAAACCGTGTGATGAAAATTTTATGAAATTTTTCGAATTTTCGTATAAAGTTTGAAATTTTGATTTATTTGGTTTTCATTAGACATCGAGCTATGCTTAAAAACAAAAAACCAATGAGCATTCAAAACAAAAAAATTAAAATAGTCAGAACCGGTAAAAATATGAATGTGCTACCGTTTGTCGCGGACTGTAGTCATAGTCGCTAATTTTGTTTTTAAAATTCCTTTGCAATTAATTTATGCGTTCGTTATCTGTATGTATGTTTGTGTGTGAACAAATGTTTACAAACTTTATTGCGCATCTATTTTGCTGAAATTCCAAACTTTCTTCTATTAGCAGCACTTTGGCAAACTGGTATTAAACAAATTAAGAATAAGCAAACAAACTTTCAGCATATTAATTAATTTTTGTTTTTTTTCAATAAATAATATATTTAACTTCTACATATTAGAAAATATCACATGAACATAAATAACTAAACAACAAAAACGTGAAAGAAGAGTCCGGGCGCAAAGAGCAAACTAATATTTCTTTTGATTTGCCGGATTTACGCTATACAGATCGTAATCAAACTGATCCCATGGATAAGCATCTGGTCCACGCGGTACTGAGGAGCCTTTTTTCAACTTCAGCATCTTCTTCTTCTCCAATTTGGGGTCAGCCACTTCGACGAGTTGGCGAATTTCACGCTCTTGCTTCGATAGGGATTGTGGCGCACGCAAAGGGGTGTTTTTGGGTAGAAACTGTGCTTCGTCCATGTTGAAATCGGAGTCTTCCGCCATTTTCGGTTCGGAAAAACTTTCGAAATTCTGATAGTGCATTGATTCCATGGGGTAATTTTCATCGGCCATAACCATGTCGTAGTTATTGCTTTGCACCATTGGCACATTATCGGAAGCGGAAGCGAGCAATGGGTCAATATTGATTCTTCCGTATTTACTGAATTTATAATACAGAGGACTGGCCGTGGTTGTAAGCGCTGATAGGCAGAGTAGGGCTGACGCGGTAAGCTGTAAATTATAAAGTAAATTTTTGTGTAAAATTAGTAGTTAAATGTATGGCAAAAAAGAGGTAAATTGTGCTATCAAATTTGATTCAAAAAAAAAAATTATTGTATAATATTGTAAAATGAAATTAGAAATGCGGAGAAAAACTTCATCGGTAATGTTTATAAGAGACATAGTTACGAATCATATCAAATGTCACTTCTTGCTGGAGCTAATACTCTTTAATTGTCCCACTCGTAACCTAAGACTCAGCAATATGTTCCATTTACCTTATCACAAGACCAATTTTAGTCGAAATGAACCGCTCACACGTTGTATAAGACAGTCTAACCAATTATGCAAACATTTGGATATATTCTCTAACTCACGAGAGACTTTCAAATCAAGACTTAATCTGGAGATACACTTTTTGAATTGTGCCTAATGTATCTCACAGTATTGTTTACCATAAATTATATTTAAGCTTTAATATTAGTAATCTATTTAAGTTATACTTTAATTGATGAATAAATAAATAAATAAATAAACT
>JAYXIM010043225.1:0-12725 GCA_037575425.1 Anastrepha fraterculus
ATAAAACAAGTGCCGTCTATGGGTTAGGCCGGGGACTTTGGAACTTTGATTATGCCTTTGCCATCAGCATAAAATCGGAAAAACCCACTAGAGTTCACAGTAAAACGCCATCACTTTTCTGGAGAGTGGCTATTTTTCAGGTTGAATTGAAAATAAATAAACTCTCGGTTAGAAAAGAAGCGGTAATGATATAATGCTCTGAAAAGACGCGAACCAATTACATAAATTGACAGCCATGTAGAGCAGAATCAATAGATTTCTATGAAGGGCTTGGCTTTGTTTATGCCATTTATGTAGATCCGTTTATATGTTTAAAGGCTAAGTTGACTTTATTTACACCCTTACACCCTTTTAGGGTGTTTGGCCGAGCTCCTCCTCCTATTTGTGGCATGCGTATTGATGTTGTTCTACAAATGGAGGGGACTACAGTTTCGAGCCGAAGACCCAACGACCGATATTTTTTATGAGGAGCTTTTTCATGGCAGAAATACACTCGGAGGTTTGCTATTGCCTGCTGAGGGGCGACCGCTATTAGAAAGATGTTTTTCTTTATTTTTGTTGTTTCACCGAGATTCGAGCCTACGTTCTCTCTGAATACCGAATGGTAGTCTCGCACCAACCCATTCGGCTACTTCGGCCGCCAGTTAAATTTAATTAATAACTGCTAATAATAGTTTATAAAGAGAAAAACATATGGAAATTTGCTTTTGTTGTTGTAGCACATCTTACTAAACTCTATCTGTGCGATGTAGTTAGCGGTAGTCTTAGTCTAACTCATCTAACGGTAGGCCCAGAAAACGTGCTGTCTCGACAGGTTAAGTCCAAAGGGAAAGGGGTGTTAGGTGAGTAGGTTTAATAGGGCATGTGAATAGGTCGCTAGTGCCGTGCGGTGTGCCTTCACATGCTGGACATATATTGGGTAGGTCGGTGTCGTTTCTGGATGGAACGTAGTTGTGCCACGGTTATGTGGGTCTCTCGGGGTAGCTGGAGCTAGTCTTCTGCGGTGGATGGTGGTTGGACTCCAATTACGGCATTCGCCGGTCGGGAGCTTAAGAAGGTGGTAAGGGTCTACCGACGAATGCCGTTTAGTGTTTGTCTGTATACTGGTTGCGGAAATTTGTTATACGGAAAAAAGAAGAAGGAAAAAGAAGAAAATCTTCATTTGAAATGGAAATTGTTTGCATTTCGTATATGTACAGACGTACATAGGCATATACATATGTATGTAGGTATAATATCTATGCATTCTAAGTACAAATACAAAATTGAATAAATATGATACATTCTTCTGTGTTGTCAGCAGTTTTGTTTTTATTTCTAGATCTATAAATAAATTTTTCGTGTTCATACATTTGCATAATACCTCTAAATATAAATACATATATGTAGGTACGTAAATTCAAATACGCTTATGTCAATGCATACATGACAAAAGCATACATGTTTTTGGCATTGATCATGAAAAAGGGAAACCATGATCTAAAAAAACGGAGATACGAGTAGTTTTCAAAATTCGTACACTGCACAGTGGCAGATTTGAAGAAAATAGCGGCATAAATTAAAATACTGTCCGTAAGGACTTGAAATTTGGTACACGTGAATGTATTTGTATATAGAAAAATTGGAAAAAGTTTCAAACGTATCAGGCCACGCCCACTCATACCGCCCATATAACTCATATAAAAAAATTTAATTTTTTACTTAAAATATCGCTTTTATTTAATATTCTTCTGCTTCGAGCTCATATGAATATGCATCTAAGGGTTTATAATCCGAATCTGAATCTGATTCATATTCGATATCTACTAAGGCGAGATTTTCGTCGTCAGTTTTCACATTGGGTTTAGCGAGAAGTTCGAGTACTTTTGACGGCAATTTTTTATAATTGTGGTTGTTGTATTTATCCAAAAAATATTTACTTCAAAGTAGGGGATCTGATGAATCAATTGCTCGGTGAAACACATCTACTAAATTATTAATGCGACTGTTTTTTCGAGAATGCGACAGTCTATCCCGTTTGTAAAACCTGTTTCGGCTCTCCGAAGCATTTTCTCCTAAGCATCCAACTGGAACTGAAGAAGCAGCAATAATTTGGGATCCATGAACCAATATTTTGTGAACCGTCGGCGACATTGGATACCAAGGATATTTTGCCATGTATAAGTCTGAAGCTTTCGTACAGAAATTCTGGAACTTTTGTGGACATATTTCATATTCACAGGAGATTGCAATCAAAAGTGTCCCAAAGCATTCAAGAATATCCTCATCAAAGTTCAATATAGATGAGAATAAGTAAACATTTGAAAAAGCCCTTCTAGCAGTATTCCCATCATTTGTATTGCCGCTTCCGTTTTGTTTTGGTCTATCTACGTGTAGTCCCATTTGTTTCCATAGCTTTTCTTGAATATTTTTTTTTCGAGATGCCATAAAAGCCTTATCATTTGGATCTCTGATTTGCCACTTATTTATTCCTATCCGATACGAAATATACAGAGCAAATTCAAGAAACCTTATCCATGCGTGTAATGGGCTTACACCATATTGCAGAGCAAAAGGCTTTGGCTTAAATACTTCAGCATTTGTATCCGTGGTCATCAAAATGGTTTTAGGAGTAGCACCACATATTGAACATGATTGGGTCGAGTTCGTTCCTGTTAAAGCATTTAAAACTTTTCCATCGATAAGTGTCATATTTAAATCAAACGAAACAGAGACAGTTCTCCCAGACCAATTATTGAATAAGTACGGTTTCAAGTTTTCAATTTCGTCTTTCAATCTATTGTTTTCTGCTAAAATATGTTCTTTGCTCTCCTTAATGAATTCGATTTTCAGTGGTCTACAAAATCGCACTGATTAAGTTTTAGAATTCATCCATAGAACTCTCCCCAAAGAATCTAATAACTTTATAGGGATTATTGATGTGACAAATAGAGATTGGTCAAGCGTGTCCTGCGCCTTTTCTTCAAATTGTTGCTTGTATAAACTGTGTCCAGTCGATCCATCAAAGCCATAGGTGACGATTAACTTCACATCGGTTATGCTTTCAAATTGAGCAAAAACTTCTTTTTGAAAAATAATTATTCTTTTTGCAGTATGGTTCAGCATATTTTGTAACGAAACTTGTGCTGAAGTTTCTGTTGCTTGTATTCCGACGGGTCTACATTCAGATTTAGCTTTAAAAACGTTGTCGTAGCATGGGAATATGTCGCAACCATGCTTCTGGTTTATGGCTCGAATGGCGTTATACTGCTTTTTGGAGAAAGAATTTTCAAGTAAAAATGCTAATGCTTCATCTGCAGTCATCTGAACTGGTTTTTGATTGCAATCGCTTTTCCTCTTGACATTGATAATATTTTCTTTTAAAGAACAATCAATACAGTCAGTACATTCATTACATTTTGATTTTTTGGCGCATATGGTAGCTGCATGAAAAAGCATTGCTGTATTGTGCCCTTGACTAGTCGCGATATCTGAAGCTATCTTTCGTTTTAAACGACTACTGTCTTCATCGTAAGTCAGCCGTGGACGACCAACGGAACACTCTTTCACAGCAGCTCTTTCAATATGTATTGCCATTTTTGAATCAAGGAACTGTTGGTGTTTCTCTTAGAATTTTTCTATTTTTCTTTGGCATTTTGGCATGTACTTGCATATATAAGCGACAAAGTTCGAATTTTTTTTGTTTATTTCAAGTTTATTAGCTGCCTTAAGATTTTCATTAATCTTTTCAAACACCCACTCAGAAAGCGCTTTACTTGTGCGCCCATTATCAATCCAAATTTGAAGCAACTCCTTGTGACTGAACTCTACCTTGTCTGCAATATCAGCAAATATTTTAAAAAAGCGCAAAAAAGCGCAAGCAAAATTATTGGCGTCATCTTAAGAACATTTAACGGAAAATAATTGCATTCTTACTTGCAAGTAGCAACGAGAAGCAGGTAACATTTAGTCCACAAATCATAGAACGTTGAGGTTAGGTTTCTTCTACAAACAATACCAACAATAACAAACGAAACGAAAGACAAAACACACAAGTACAAATTCTTTGACATTAACCTAATGATCAACATACCTTGAACTATGTTTTCCATATTTAGCAATACCTCTAGCTATTTTATTAAGCGAATTATGGAGCATTAAAAGTTAAACAAGCTTTTGAGCAAAATCAACACAAAAGCCACGTGCCACAAACAGCTGCTTTTGCAGGGCTGCCAGAAGGCCGGGGCTGCATGAATAATTAACATTTTTTTATTTTCAAATAGATAAAACACTTATTTAGTGAAAATAATATTAATTTAATAGCAATGCTAAAATTTTTTTTTTGAGTTTATGCCGCTATTTTCTTCAAATCTGCCACTGTGCACTGGTAGAATATATAATCTAGGATATACAAAACCGGGAGTATTTTTCAAAATTCCAAATCTCGTTATTTTTAATATTGCATCTAAATATAAATATTATGTATATACATATGTATATGTATCTACAGGTGTGGAAGTAAATTCAAGTGTTATGTAAGCTTCCATACGTAAGTACTCTACATATTATATTATATTTTTGGCATAGATCTTGGAAAAAGTGAATATGCACATAAAAAATGTGGAAAAAGTAAATAATAAATTTAAAATATTGTAATTAAATCTCGTTTTTTGCGCATTTATCGATCTGAACGCAGGTCGTAAATCTTTTATATGCGCATGCCGATGTACACAGCTTCAATTATATTTGATACATTGCATATATTCATCTTAAAAATCAGTTTTCTCACAAAGCTTTAAATAACACTGACAACAAAAATCATTATCAAAAATCAAAGCGAATTTTGAGACTACACGTTTTTCAAACAATTCTGACTAAAAAGTTTGCAATTTTGATGAAAATTTGTTGAATTTTTAAATTTTTGTGCAAAGTGTGAAACTTTGAGTTATTTGGGTTTTTTTTTTGTTATAAGATGAACTATATTTGTGTAAGGAAATAAAAACAAATTAAATAAAACCTAAACAAATACGATAGTAAAAACTTTGCAATATGTAGGCTCGATTATTGTGGACACAGGTGTGATTATACAAGCTAGTATATGCTTACATACATACAGACCGGTTTTTGGACATCTCCAATACAACTAAATATTTTGTATTTATATATTGGGAAGAAATATTGTTGCGTACTTTATATAGACTCTTTTAAATGCGAGGTGATCGGTGTAGGGTATAACATTTCCTCGTATGCTTTCGCTGGAGGCGTTTGCTACCTATAAAAAGTAAGTCCCCCAGCTCACGTAACGTTAAGAGCAGAGTTTATACATATATGCAAATGAAATGTATAAAGAAAACTAGGTATCTTGTTATTTTCTTTCGCATAGCATAAAAAGTCCCAAAGCGTTTGGAAGAGCGATGACTTGCCCCAAAATTGTAGTTCGACAATTCGAACAATGATATATCAACAAGAACTGTCTGAATAGAAGCAAAATTTGTTCCTTGATGAGACTGGTTGGTCCAAAATTATAAGAAGCCACCCACTAGCGGCGTTTTTATAAGTCTAAAGGTTTTTCTCCGCTATGTCACTGGTGTTCATGATCCACACTGTTAGTTTACTACAATCCCACTGGTGTATGAAATGCTGCTGGCTAGCGACTATGTCAAAAGCCATCTTTTCCAAATCACTGAAAAGATACAGACGAACATAAAACAGCCACCGGACCCGTCAGAAAACAGACCGGCCATAAACGACACTCACCAAGAGTCCATTAACATCTTAATAAACTCTCGAAAAGTTCCGAACTCATTTTCGTGTTTCAAGTAGCGGTTTTAAAAATTTAAGCCAACAACTCTTGCAAAGCGAATTATACAGCAATCTTCGTGCAGACAGGAGACTTGTAGAAACGCAAACTACCACTCCCTTCATCTTGGGGAAAATATAATATTTTCGTAAAAATCATTTCCAGATGTATTTTGTAGAACTTTCTGTCTATACCCAACATCTACAAATGATGCAATTTATTTATTTATTTTTATTGCTATTTTAGTTATTGGATTCCTATCTTGTTTTGTTTTGTTCTCCATGTAACCGCTGCAGTTAGCAGTCATTGACACTTGCAATTTCACGTTCGCACAAGAATTTGCAGGCAACTCTCTTTGAGAGGGAATACTTTAAAAGTTTCAAGATTTTTGTTGCTTGCTAATTCCTACTGGTTAATTCTTACTAGTTCACATACGAGAATGTGCATCTATTCACGCCTGTATCTTAATTATGTGTTTCAAATATTGCGCTGCATTTAAAAGTCGATCATGCGTTCTTTTGCTGCTTCAGTTGCTTTGCTATTGAATGTAGAAATGATCGCGTTAACTGATTATTAATGAATGAAGAATTAATAGAGCTCAACAAGAAAATGCGATATTTTTCTGTTCACCAAAAAAAAAAAACCAAATCCCTTTGTGGTTGTATTGCCCTTGAATCTAAGAATACAAAAGCTAAAAAGCCCATATTTAGGTGTATTTAATATATTCTCTAGGAACTGACTTATGCACCCACATACTTGTAGATGTTAGTATGCATTTCGCCGAAGATAAATAAGACTCCATCGCATTGGTAACATATAAGAGTGCTCATGAAGTCCCTAGTGGGACGGATAGATGTTTTTTACTTGAAAATTGGCAATACAGAATACAGAAGTATTTATAGATGTGTGAAGTAAGCATTATCAACGTGATGTTAAAAAGTACTCGAAGTTATATCAAACAAGAAAAGTAAAACAACATAAAAAGTGTTAACACTTACGTGGGTTTTGGTTTTTATGGCCTTTTTAATGATAATGAATTGAACATGAAAAAAATAAAAAATGAATTATGAAATGAAATACAGTATGTACATATAAACAAAGTGGCGTAAAATTAATCACCATATCGGGGAATTTATAATTTTTGCAGATTGTAGTCTAAATTTTAAACCATAATATTATCGGCATCCGTGCACCTTAATGGACATACCTATGTTTTAAATTGACATTGGTGTTCACGAATACATTCTTTCAAAATATTATCGGGAATTGTTCATTTAAAAAGTGCGCGTTACACATGTTTGTATGTGAAATTTTTTTTGCTGGAATGTTGGTACAACTGTGCTCTATAATGTCGTAGGGTTTGAACGTGATCTGTTGTTGTTGTAGCAGCATAAACATTCCCCATAATTACATAAGGGGAATGCTGCTGGAGGGACAGTCCTTGGCCGGATATAAATCAGGGTCGTTTCGCTAACGTAGAACCGACTGTTGTGGAAACGAGCATGATCTGTCTATTTGCTTGATTTTGGCATTTAATTATATCAGTCAACCGCAGGTATGCTCTGCGATTTTCACTATGGATAAAAATATCGAACAAAGAATTTGTCTTAAATTGTGTGTTTTGAACGGGATTTCGTGGGCCGAATCGTTGAAAATGTTGCAGAAAGTCTATGGCTAGGGTGCTTTACAAAAACACGGGTCTGCGAGTAGTATAAGGCTTTTGCAGAGGGCCGAGAAATCGAGGAAGATTTGTCCCGATCTGGTCGACCATCAACGTCTTCAACGGATTGAAACGTCGACAAAGCCAAGGAAATGATGCTGAAAAACCATCATTTAAGTTCGACGGAGGTAGCTCGTGACCTTAGCGTGCCTCACGAATCAGTTTGCAACATTTTACACCATCAGTTGGGCATGAGACGCGTGGCTGCTCGACTCGAAGGTGGCTGAAGGCATGCTTGAGCAAGTGAATTTGGAACCAACGTTTATCCAGCGCATCATAATAGGTGATGAGACGTGGGTAAAATTGCGCACAATGTTGCTCCACTTGCTCTGGTCATTACAGCCCAGTCTCTTACATATTTCTTTTGGTGCATATTTAAAAAAAAAAAGATTTTAATTTATTTACCATAAATTTTGCTCAACATTTGTTTTTACTTATTTTTTTTTTCGGTTTTCATGAATATCGCTTTCCTCATGAATAAAAATTTGCATGGACCTTTTCTCTTTTCCCCTTCCTCCTATCACAGAATAACTTCTAAAAGGGAAAATTGTGTTTTGAGAAAGTGTTAGGGAGCAGTACACAACAATTTAAGAACTGAAACTTTTCAATAGAAAATTAGGTTAAACTTTGGTTTTTAGGTCAAAAACTACTAACAATAGTTACTGCCAACTAGAGTTACTTGCAAAATTGTTGCAAGGAAAACTCGCAATCGAAATAAGATTTATAATGGCACCGGGAGGTTGGTTAGTAAGGATTTAAGCAACGAAAAATTGTACTAAACTCTTTTAGCAATAATATATAGTAAAGAGTTTTATTTTTACGAAAAGTGTTATAATAAAAAAATAATAATTTTAGTATTTTTTCTTAATTTTTTATTGAAAATCACTTGAGTTTCTAGAAAATTGAGTTACCACTTTGTTCACTGATCTTATAGAGTGATTTCTACTTTGTTTCGAATACCTTGGACCGCTATAAAATATTGGGGTGAGGACAAACGCGTCACACATTTCTCTTTTCTTCTAATTTACCTATTTACATTCATCCACTTTGGATATAAATGAGTTTTTCAACCACCTGATCTAAAATTTTACTGAGATTGCATTGGGCCAAAGAAACTTTGGTATCTGTTTTGATTCTCGTTTGATATTGAACTTCAGAAGAACAAGCGCAAAGCTGTAGCAAGTTTTGCAATAGGCGAAACGGCAAATTGCTTTTATTTTGCCGCATATTCGTTTCAAGCACCTCAAATATAGCTGCTGCAGTTGAAGTATGCCCGCTTTATAGCGAATATGCCTTTTTAAAGCTTTTTGTGCCTGTGGCTGACGATTCAACTCAGCAGTTTCTTCATCTGCTACCACTTGGAAAGCTACATTATGTATTCATTGTATAAAATTGAATTTACTTTTTCCAATTTTTTGAACTTTATTTTAAATAATTAAAATTTTCAAACAATTCAAACCACCTCAAATTTTCAAAATGCAGAATTGTGCTGTTTCGAATACTACATGTCGGGAATATTTGTGATTGGGCTGATTGTTTTCTCACCTAATTGCACATCTTAAAAATTGGCTTCTCCTAACACCAAATTGCTAAATAACTTATATAAATCACCATATGGTGTGAGTCGTGAATATCGCTCACTAAAGCCATATAGCGAAACACATTCACAACTTTTTATTGTACTTCATCTAATAATAATGTGCAATTTAGTGATAACTGTTTACGGCGTAGCCTTTGGCACAGCCGATAGTAGCAGCGTTCCCATTTGTTTGATTTTGATTTTCTTCGTAGCGCTGGCGGTGACGTCAATTGGAATCTATTTAAGTATTTAAATCACATTCAAATTATTAATTTTTTTTTCATTTCGTAATAGTACCGTACGAATAAATACATATGTATATTTTCATTCATACGCACACATGTGTACATATGTGTGTAGGTTTATATAAATGTATTGCAATTTAATTATTTGTTTTTTCTATTCTTTAGTCGTGGGTAAATATTTGTATTTTAAAGTTGAATGATGAGCGCTCAGCTGTTTCTATTTGCTTTGTTGACAAGCTTTGCCTATACATACAAATACGTACTATATACGGAAATACACTTGCGGCCACATAATTAAGTCACTTTATTTTTTTACAATATTCGGTAGATTTCTAATTTTATAAAAATATAATCGATTGTGTAATAAAATCCTTATAATTCGAAGTTTTAAAATTTGCAAAAAATTCTCAAAAATTTAAGAAATGCCAAAAAGTTGAGCGCAAAATTTTGAACTTTTTAATCGAAATATTATATTTAGAATTATTTGTATTTCCCCCTCAGCAGGCAATGGCAAACCTCGGAGTGTATTTCTGTCATGAAAAAGCTCCTAATAACAAATATCTGCCTTTCGGAGTAGGCTTGAAACTGTAGGGCCCTCCATAAGTGAAACAACATCAAGACGCACGCCACAATTAGAAGGAATAGCTCGGCCAAACACCCAAGAAGGGTTTAAGCGCCAATTATAAAATGAAAGTTTGAAGTCGCGCGAAAATCGCGTTGATTTTTGTCAATTGTTTTTGCACACAATGTTCAGAATTTTCTTTCATATTAAAGCACATATTCGGAAGTCGCTTTGTATATTTTGTATCGTACAAAGTCTGGAACTTTGATTTTGAAAGTTTTTGTTATAGAATGAACTGTTTTTTATTTGTAACTAATTAAAAAATTTAGCATGACAACATTTCGGTTAATGTAAAAAGGTAAAGTGACTTAATTATGTGAGCTTAAGTGTACTTCCGATCACGCAAATTAATGAAGAAGCCAAGTCATCCAAACAAAGTTGACCTTGCCCACAAATTGCTGGGATTTCGTACAATATTAACGTAACTCATGCATACATATGTACATATACGCGAATGAGTGTTTGTGAATATATATTTATGTGCATTGTTAAAATTGATGCGTATAATAAATATAAAAAATATTATTATACAAAATGATAGAGAGATAGAGACATCTATGCACGTACTATAGTTTAACGATTAATTGACAGTAATGAATTATACGTACATTTGTATTTTGTGGTATCATTCTGATAAGCGCCTTGGCATTTTAGCTGCAACTACGAGTATGGCAAGTGTGGGGGATGACGTCACTGAAACGTTGCCCAGAGTTGAGGCAAATGCATTAATTGCAGGGACTGTTATCTCGAATTTACAAATTGAAAACTTTGTCCGAATTTTGAAAGGTAATGAACAAAATGTTTCATAACAGTTATTATATGAGATGGTTATTTTTTCCGTTGCCGATAAGAGAAAATCCCCTACGTTGACTTTTACATTGTCTGATAATTATAACGCAAAATATTTCTTACGTTGCAAATCTATATTTATACCTACATACATATTTATTAATGGGCTATAAAGCTGGGTATCTAAAGCTTCTAATGCGGTATGTTATTGGGTATGGGAATAAGTTTCCGTTCTTTCTTAGCCAAAATCACGAATAATTTAAACAATGATATTATGTGAAGTATGTTACGTTGGAAGCTACAACTTTACTCCATCCTTCAGGCAGCATACGGATTCCTCTGACGAAAAGCTCGAGTTCTTTTGACTTGAACCATTCATTGAGACAGTTTGCGATGCTCTCCAATAAGGGCTGACTTGATTGATCGGAACAGATGGTAATCCGAAGGTGCAATGTCTGGGGAATGCGGCGGGTGGGGCAAGATTTCCTAATACAGTCCCTCTAAATATTTCTGGACCGATTTAGCAACGTGCAGCAAAATCAGTTTGTCATGTCTACTGTCCCATTCCGGTCGCTTTTCTTTGCGAGCTCGATTCAAACGCATTAGGTGCAGTTGTTAACAATCGCCAGTGATGGTTTCAGATGGTTTAAGAAGTTCATAATAGATGACTCTCTTCTGATCCCACCAGATACACAATATAACCTTTGAAGCATGAATATTTTTTTTCGCTGTCGATGGACCTGGTTCTCCCGGCAGGCTCCAACATTTTCGAGACTTAGTGACGATGCGATGCAGAGGGAAAACCTTTTCTTTTTTTGCCGTTCAAGAAGCATCTCACACGTCACCAAACAGCCCTCGATATCGCTGTGGGTGTTGTTGTAGCAGCATAAAAATTCCCCATACATATGCTGTTGAAATGGCACTCCTTGACCGGATATAAATCCGGGTTGTTCCGGTTACGAAGAACCGACTGTCTCCTTCAATTGATGTGGCACCTAGTTACCTGCTTTCTGGACCATTCCCATTGCATGCAAACGTTTACCGACGGTTGATCTGTCAACACCCAACTATATCATCAAGGGTTCGACATGCGTCTTCATTCAATAATTGTTTTAGTTGAGTATCTTCGAATTTTTTCGGTGCCCTTTCGCGATCTTTATCATTCATTTCGAAATTGCCACTTTGGAAGCGTCGAAGCCACTCTTTACAAGTTGTATTTGATGGAACGTGATTACCGTAAATATTGATTAATATTATATACGACACGTTTCAGCTGAACTTTTCTAGAGGTAATAATGAAGCATGACTTCGCGCAAATACTATTTTTTCGGAACGAACGTAGACATTTTTGACGTCAGATAAAAAAGGATCTTTACGCTTCAAACGAACGCCAACTACTGCGATCGAGATCTGCCATACACCTTCAAATCAGCAGTATATTACTAGAGCGAACACAAAAATAGTATCAGCAGCGACATATTTTTTACGAGGTCGGAAACTTATTCCCATACTCAATATTAGTCGCTTTAACAGGGCGGGTAAAATGTATAGGATCGCTCGGTGCTTCTACGTCCTGCCAAAAGTTCTGTTACAAGTTAAGTCTGTTTGTATATAAAATTATAATACTTTTTTTTTAATAAAGCTGGCTTTACTTAATCATGTAAATATTAAAAAAAAAATTCATTCGAAATGGTCACCATTTCCGTTTACACAAGCTTTCAGACGATTAGCCCATTCAGCTATTGCAGCACGCAAGGTTTCCATGGATATTGACGTCGCTGCTTGAGCATAAGATTGTTCGAGACTCTCCAAATTCCTCTGAGTTTTTCGAGAGGTCATGTTCTGCAATTTTGACAACAAACTGTAGTCCAGTAGACTCAGATCTGGACTTCCAAACGGCCAATTTTCGGCTGCTTCTCGTATTAAATATTTCTGTTTTGTATTATTATTCAAGTTCTTAAGCTCTTAAAAAACACGATGCAAGGTGGCGC
>JAYXIM010043226.1:0-12684 GCA_037575425.1 Anastrepha fraterculus
TCAAAAATAACTCATTTTAGCTACTGGGCATTCAGCTCAATTGAAGTTTGAGGTGTCCTCTTGATTTGAAAAAAGTTATAAAAAAATATATATAATATATATATATATAAAATACACTTTTTGAAATATTGAATTTCGAAAAAATTTCAATTTTTTTCTGCTAAATAAAAAATTGCCACTACTTTTTTGCAATTGTTTCTACATAAAGTCGCTCGTGTAAGTAATTACGATCATTTTGAACCCAGAATTATTAAAATCGGTTCATTTTTGACTAAGTTATGGGCATTTAAAAAAAAATCTTATATAATTAAAAAAAATCGATTTTGAGCCGAAAAACAAAATTGCCGATAACTCTTGAAAAAAAATTTTTCGCGCGAACAAAAAAATACGTGTCTCATTATTTTGACTAGAGAGCAACATATTTGAGTTACATCGAAATCGAAGAACATGACCCGAATATCCCGGTTGAATTGAAATGGAAAGCATCAACAATAATATTCCCGTAAAAGATTAATTCTATTAAGTGAGGTTTGGATTAACTCAGATGTGCGGCAATGAATGTAAGTGCTGTCAAGTCTACAATAACAGAGTGAATTTAAAGGCGCCAGGTGCTCTTTTAATGAACCGAATTGGTTTCGTTCTAAATGTTTTCTAGGTGACTTAACAAAATGCTGCATGCATCTGCTTTCTAGATATATTTAAAAATATCGGGTGTTTTTTTAAAAGCTTCAGATACTAAGTGATAATACAAAACAGAAGTATTGTTGAGATGCATTTTTTTCTTATAATCTGGAAGATAATTTCATGGGATTTATTTTTTTTTAAATGATTTCCAGTATATATCCGCAGCGGTTGCGAGTTACATGGCCCATTTGATCAGTCCAATTTTTGACTACTTTTTTCGACAAATCTGTCTGTATAGTGTCAATGACGGCTTGAATATTGCAATTTACGCTGGCTTTGTTGGAATCAAACATCGTCGATGTATAACTCGGGTTTCAATATTCAACCAGCTTGGCTCGATAGCGCTGGTCATTTGCCGCTACGGCAGCTCCTTCTTCATTTCGAAAGAAATAACGACCAATTATGCCGCCAGTGTTTCACGAACTTCGCGAACAGATTTATTATTATAATTTTTTTTTTACCAAAGTTAATTTTCACAATTTCTGGCGTTAAACAATTTATGAAAACTCGCCAAACCTTATTGAACAGAAATGACAGCACAGTTTGTCATTCTCAGCTGTCAAACCATAGTTATCGATATCCAAAGTTCTCATTCAGCTAAAAAAACACCCGATATATGTATATCTTGTATTATGCTGAAACCAAAAAGATATAAACGTCAATTTATGAGTAATACGTAACATCGGAGGAATATACGCCATCCAAATCAATGCGAAGAAAGAATATAAGTTTGAAGAGTTCTTTCACAAAAGCTTCAAGAGTAATATACAGGGTGGTCCATATAGTATTTTTTTTAATGATATGTCATTTCGACAGTTGCAGCTCTTTTCCGCTAGAAATCTTGTTAATAATTCAGTATAGTAACTCCGCGGAATGAAATAAATCACTTTTCGCGTGAACAACTGGGAAATAAAGCAAACTTAATTAGAAAGCCCCAATTATTTTTCAAAGCCCAAACAAAACAGTCAAATCATCTTTCTTGACGAAGCACATTATCATCTCGGCGGCTATGTTAACAAACAAAACTGCCACATCTGGGGTCGGAAGAACCGGACGTGATCATCGCGTGCGTTCTCACAGAGTATCAAAGAGTGAGAGGTTTGAGAGGATTTTGGGGCGGTGACACTATTGGCTCACTTTCTTTGAAAATGCTATTGGAAACTGAAACTTCGAATAAACCAATAAATTAACAGAAAAAAATTATTTTTGCTAATTTATTGAACTAATACCTAAACCTTTACATGGACCACCCAAAATGTACATTTCCCAATTTTTTTTTCTAAAATAATATTAACAAATTAAAATTCAAAGACGTTTGGACTTTAAATTCCCAAAATAAACTAAAATCGCTTATAATACCAAAAGTATGCAAATATTTTAATCTTACACGCCTACTACCTAAATGCAAATGACTTTAGAAAATGTAAAAATGCGCACATATAGAAGTTTATATACATACATTTCTATGACTTAGGCAGGCAAATGCACTTAACAATAGTAATTACATGATGTCTTGGTTGTAATTACATTTTTGGCATAACGTGGTATCGATATGTAGATAACTAGTATTTACGAAGGTCACTATTTACTATTTATTTTTGGATTATAGAGTCAAAACGAATATTTTATTTCGAATCAAAAAAGGTTTTATAATTTCGCAAAACATCTTCGAGTGATTTTTTGGCCTAAGTGGGTTCTTTCTCCTTCAACCAATGAAGCCAAAGTCAAAAAGTAGGAGATTCTTTCGGTCAGCGATAACTCAGAGACTCCTTGGGGTGTAAATGAATTATGCTGCACGGTTAAGCGAATGCAGAAGGCTGCAAATTTACTGGATCGCTACTCGGTTCACAGCGAATTTAATAGAATCTGCTGTTGAGCTGACGTAATTGTAGATTTTTGTTTATATAGTTTTTCTTGTTTTTGATTACATTTTCTTTCTGCTCTATTCTCTGTTTACAGATCTTCTCCATTTTGACAATCTCTTCTCAGCGCTCTCACACATCACATCTCATCGTCGTGGCAAAGCTACGCTCATTTTGTGTGTGTTTGGTGTGTTCTTGCTTTTGGTAGTTTCTATTGCTTTCGCTTACTCTTCCTCTTCACAAACAAGTAATTCCCCTTCAAGAGTGATAGAAACAAGATTGCGCCCATCAGAGAATGCGTGACGTCACGTTTGCCGAGTTGTGCAGTGTCGCCAACCATTTGCTCTTCGTGTCAATAAATTTAGTGTATTTTTTTATACACAAAATGCAAAAATGTTCAAGTTTGATGTTTCTTTCTTTTTTTTAATTCAAAGCTACCGAAACTATAAGTTAAAAAAATTGTATTATTAAACAAAAGAAGGTTAAAAAAGGTCACTTTGAGAAGATTTTAGTGCTAATGAAAATTTGTTGATTCTTATAAAATTTGATATTTTGAAAGCGCAAACTTAATTTTTTGTTCCTTTTAAGGTTATGCAAGAATATTAAATCTTCTATCTCAACTCTGAAAACCTTTTTTACACATTTTAATAAGCGTTTGAATTTACTGAATGCGAATTAAAACCATAAAGGTGTAATCATTTCTTCGGGTCCTCAATCCTTAGTGGGACATAGGACATCAAGAGGTGTATTCATAGTAAAAATAAGCAAAAAAAATAGCAGAAAATACTAAAGAAACCATTACGACATTTTTACAAACGGAGTACCTTCTTTTCTTACATAACCTGAAATATAGCAAAAAAGTCGTTCCCTTAACAAAAGAGTTTCGCTTAACAAAAGAACTCATAAATTAAATTGTACATAACCATTACACATTTATTTAAAAAAGCGCACATTTTAAAGACAATTTGTCACGCATACAAAGTTCTTTAAGTAATTCAATAAAAATTTGATGTTTTCTTTTCTTTAAATGGACATTTTAGTGCGAGAGAGAGATTTAACTGCTGAAAGCAGAAGAACACCAACAACAACTGCAAGCGCGGGCAATGCTACCAGATGTTAAAAAAAGTAAAGCTAAATAAAACTGAGTGAATTATTGAACTAATTTTTAAAAAATGTATATTTCACAAAATTATAAACATTACATTTTAATTAGAACAGGCAGAAAAATGTCATGAAGAAAGAACTAAAACTCCAAAACTAAATAACAAAATAAAATGCTAAATCAAGTTACGAAAATGGTAATCTGGCCATACTGGTGCTAAAACGACGTATCTCATTGTCAACTTCGCTGAGCGCAAAGTAACGGTACCACGATAGGCACCATCTCATTATTCTTTCTATCATGATTCCCCTTCCTTTTATTTGTTTACTAGCAAACCCGGCCCCCTTCGCTGGGCACACTAAAATAGAATAGATATGGTTTAGAACAGAAAATATAATATATGATTTTCGTATTATTTATTTCTTTATTCTTTATTCAAGCGCTTTGGCATAAACAATATTTTTTGTTTTTCTATTTGTTTTTGAGTAAATATAAAATATAAATTGAAAATCAGGAAAAAAGAAGATTGTTTTTAAATTTCAAATCAACGCATATGAATAAACAATCGTCTTTTTTCCTGATCATCCATGAATTTTTCGTTTCAATTTATATGTTTTATTAAGCATTGGAGCTTTTTTAACCATTATCCATTTATATTTTTCAAAAAAACAAAAACGAAAAAAAATTTTTTTTCCACGAACACATAATTTCATTCGGATTTCACATTAAATTCTCAAATTTCGTAAGAAGTTATTCACTGTTCCAAAATCCACTCCAAAAAAATTCACAAACAATTTTTACATATTGCACTTACGTTTTTTCCTTATGGCATCCAAATCAGAAAGAAATATTGACACATTGTAACTCACACTGTCAATTTGACAGTTCAGTTCCGCCCCAAGCGTTAAAAAAGTAAGCGACTTATGGCTGGCTCAAAAGAACGCTGTACCCGTTGCCACTGCTCCGAATTACAACCAAACTTTACGAAACCCATTCTCAATACTTACTTAACAATGTGCATAAGCTTGGTTTAATTCGGTGCAAAGACACGGCGGGTCCACGTTTTGGCATATATTTCGAGACCCTAGTCATCAATAGGTATGAAAATTACCCCGTATTAAAGCACTTATCAACAGCTTTCATTTGATACCCATATTGTACATACACAAAAAAAGGTTACCCGGGTCCACGTTTTGGCATATATCTCGAGACCCCAGTCACTTAGCGGCATGAAAAATACTCTGTACTAAGGCATTCACCAACAGCTTCAATTGATAACCATATTGTACAAACACATTCTAGGCTCCACGTTTTGGTCTCTATCTCGAGACCCTAGTCACGGAGCGGCATGGAAAATACTCTGAACTAAAGCATTCACCAACAGCTTCCATTTGATACCCATATTGTACATACACGTCCGAAGGTTACCCGGGTCCACGTTTTGACCTATATCTCGAGACCCTATCTACCAATAGGTATCCAAACTATACGGACACCATCTTCAATACCTCCTTAACAATGTGTTTAAGTTTGGTTTAATTCGGTGCAAAGACACAGCGGGTCCACGTTTTGGCATATATTTCCAGACCCTAGTCATCAATAGGTATGAAAATTACCCCGTATTAAAGCACTTATCAACAGCTTTCATTTGATACCCATATAGTACATACACAACCAAAGGTTACCCGGGTCCACGTTTTGACCTATATCTCGAGACCCCAATCACGGAGCGGCATGAAAAATACTCTGTACTAAAGCATTCACCAACAGCTTCAATTTGATATCCATATTGTACAAACACATTCTAGGGTCCACGTTTTGGTCTCTATCTCGAGACCCTAGTCACGGAGCGGCATGAAAAATACTCTTAACTAAAGCATTCACCAACAGCTTTCATTTGATACCCATATTGTACATACACGTCCAAAGGTTACCCGGGTCCACGTTTTGACCTATATCTCGAGCCCTATCCACCAATAGGTATCCAAACTATACGGAAACCATCTTCAATACCTTCTTAACAATGTGTGTAAGTTTGGTTCAATTCGGTGCAGACACGGCCAGTTAGCGAACACACACAAAAAGTTGTCTTTATTTTATATATAAGATTTTTTTCAGTTTGTGTCCGAAAAATCCAAATATCTTACGGAACCCTATTTTTTTCCAAAATAAAATGTAATCCATGTTACTCTTGGATAATGTAGTTTTCGAATGGTGAAAGAATTTTTAAAATCGGTCCAGTAGTTTTTGAGCCTATTCGTTACAAACAAACAAACAAACAAACAAACAAACAAAGTTTTCCTCTTTATAATATTAGTATAGATTCATGGAGCCTGACGACACAGCGAATTCGGAAAGCGCAACCTTGCATTTTATCATCTTTGAGGTATAACTAAACAAATTCGCCGCTAGCGAGTATAGTTTTGCTCGATAACTTTGTTGTTGCTTTCACATGCAATTTTCTCGTCAAGTGAGGTGAGCTGAGAGATAGCGAACAGAGAAGTGGCGAAAAGAAGATGTCTATTATTTTATAGCCTATGCAGACGGCGGCGTTAATCGGGATTACCCACGCAGTTAATTCTGATTAAAATTGTAGTTGACAGACGTTTGTTACATGGATTAGTGAACAGCGGATTTGTTAATTGAATAGTTTTGTCAATAAAAGATGGGCCGATGCAACAATTACGGGTGTTAGCTGCTGCTACTAAAAAATAATTATTTATTTAAAAGAAATCTTAAATTGCAATTTCTGGCGAGTACACCCTTTGTGGATGCTTGGCCGAGCTCTTCCTCCCATTTGTGGATGACGTCTTGATGTTGTTCCACAAAGGGAGGGACCTACAATTTCAAGCCGACTCCGAACGGCTTATATTTTTATGAGCAACTTTTTCATGGCAGAAATACTCTCGTCGGTTTGCCATAGCCTGCCGAGGGGCGACCGCTATTAGAAAAAACTTTTTCTTCATTTTGGTCTTTCATCGGGATGCAATTTCTCAAACTGCAACGAAATATCTAAGCAATTAATGTAATCTCGAACGTGCTAGTGCAAACTATCAGTGCATTCAGTCTTTCTTGTTCTTCTCTCTAAAAGTTTCATTATTTCTCATTCAAAATAGATATTAACTGTAATTTTTATGGAATGTTGCCATCGAAAATTAACCTCATTATGAGAATTAAGTATAGTGGTCAATCCGAATTAGTTGCACTTAATTTCTAAGATAATTCCGAATTAAGCCGTTAATTCCGATTAATGCCATCTTCTGTCTAGGCTATTAGGATATTTGCGCATGCGTATTAGCTCTTCCTGACATGATCTACAAACTACACACATTCTCGCTATAAAAGGCTGCCACCAGGTTTCATTTTCATTCAATCCATAAATATTGAAAGCACCCCTCGTACTAACAAATATGTGTATGTATAACTACGGAGTACAAAAGAATAAATCAGCCTAATGGAAATTGAATAGTTATATACATATGTATGCAAGGATTTAACTGCCAGCAGACGCTACTACAAACACTAAACGAATTTTACTGTTTTAACCTCTCAACCATAAAATATGCAACTGCAATAATTCTTTTCGCTCCGCCTTAACTACAATAATATATACATACTTACCGACAAATTCAGCTTATATTCCGAAAAAAACCTGAAATTTTTATTAACCCCTTCCGGTTTGATTTAATAATGAAAAAAAGTGCATGAGACGACCATTTTATTGTTATTTAAAAAATCTGAAATCTTACAGGCAAACAACAATTCGCCCGTGACTTGTACCAAGAAATTTTAACGGTAAACAATATGTGATAGGGATCTGTGATATTTCCACAAGTAAAAAAAATGTTGCCCAATTTAGTACACTAGAAATTTTAAACTAAATTAATTATCACATTCAACAGTACGCATGACGAGTGTAGCTCGCCATTCTGCGATATGACATGAAAAACCATTGAGAGCTAGACTCGTCATTTCACCGGAAGAGGTTAAAAGAGTATATGGCGTCATTTTTGGACTGATATGCAGGAATTGATATGAATATGATATGTATTACTTTTTTTTCGTTCTGATTTGGATTTATTATTATTTTTTTTTCATTAAAAAATATTTTTTTTTTTTGTTTTGTTTATTATTAATGTTTTCTTTTAGAAGAAAAGAAATATTGCTTACATGCTTGCCTAAAGCTATTATCTATTCCCAAAGTGAAATTTGGCTAAATATGGCCATTCAAATCGCTATGTAAATCGTTTAATAACTTCAAGAAACTTCCAAAACTGGCAATCGAAGCAGAATGTGAATATGTAGCTTAATAAAGTACAAAACATAAACTGTAAAGAAAGCTAATTTAAAAAATTTGTGTTTGTTTTTTAATAGAGGGTATTTGCAAACAATTGTGCAACAAAAAGGCTTTTTCGCACTTTTTCACATTGTCAAATGCTGAGTCCACACTTTTACATTGCATGCTTTACGGCGTGTGAACTGAACACATTACTTGCTATATGACATGCACACAGTACTGAAGTGGAGCATCGGCAGCTGCAAAGAAGTAACGGCAGGCCAATAGTTGCAGCAGTTGCAGAAGAGCAATTAGCAAAGTTTTTGTTTCGACGGCACAATAATATGCCATACACAGCGCATGTACAGTATTTGTGGCTCTAAGTTCATACCACAACTACCAATAAATGACCAGAAGGGACGAGGTCTTTTACCCTTCCTTTACACTTTTATACTATAAGTACATATATGAATGTGTTGGTTAAACACTGGCCAGCATCTTTTTGGTTGTTTCTTGTTGATGTTCCAGCGTATTGTGTGCGCATTGGAGCCGCACTATTGCATAAGAAAGTAGATATTTGTGTGCCATGGGGATGTCGTTGTGCCGATATACTACACAATGTATGTATGTAGCCACAATCTGCATCGTTCAAATACAAATTATTCATGGTTGACGTAAGCAAATGGCACAAAGCGGGGGGATAGGGGCGTTAATTACTTACAACATGTCAGTTGCAGGGTATTTCTTTGTTCAGATTTTTTTTTTTATTATTTCATTTTTTTAGATTCGGCTAATGGCAAATGTCTGTAATGTGAGCGCTGTAAATGGCAAATGTCGCTAAAAGTGCGTCATTGAGCGTATAGAGATTGATTAATTTAATATTTTGGCATCTTATCCCACATTTTTCAGTTAGAGAGAGAGAGATATTGGTGATTCAAGCGCAACAAACATTTATAAAAAACTCATTTCACTACTTTTCAATGATGTTTGCTTTATTAGAAAGAGTAAACTTCACGGCGGCCGCCGTAGCCGAATGGGTAGGTGCGTGATTACCATTCGGAATTCACCGAGAGGTCGTTGGTTCGAATCTCGGTGAAAGCAAAATTAATAAAAACATTTTTCTAATAGCGGTCGCCCCTCGGCAGGCAATGGCAAACCTCCGAGTGTATTTCTGCCATGAAAAAGCTCCTCATAAAAATATCTGCCGTTCGGAGTCGGCTTGAAACTGTAGGTCCCTCCATTTGTGGAACAACATCGACACGCACACCACAAATAGGAGGAGGAGCTCGGCCAAACACCTAACAGAAGTGTACGCGCCAATTATTTATTTTATTATTTAAACTTTACGAATAATTTTGAAATACAATGTCATTTAACTGGTTTTTTCAGCTGACTCTGCAGTCGTTTTGTTGCACATTTGAATAAGTGAAGGATAGTAGATTACAAGACTTGGCCATCCGAAGTAAAATTTTGAGAGTGACTTCGACTACCACGTCATCGGGTACTCGACAGCAGAGTTCTGCCCGCTCATTTCACAGGTATCCACACACTCGTCCAACCAGTCGTTGTTCAGGCGGCAACTAAGCAATATGAAGCGCAGGCTACATTGATTTGTTTCGTATATCATCAACACAATTTCATTTTTTTCGTAAACGAACCGTTGTCATATCCCCTTTCATGTCAGCAGATCAGTTGATTCCTACAAAATAACTGAGAGCCTGTTTACGGTCTGGTGTTGGCCACACCTTCTGAATTCTCTCCATCGTTTCTGTAAGTTTCGGTTTCAGGGTTGTCGGTTTAAAATCCACAAAATCTAACGGGGCCAAATCTCAGCCCCGTTGAGGGCTACTTGTATTACCAAGATAGCTAATTACATAATTATCGAACTTAGTGCGCAAAATATCGATTGCTGCTCAACTTGTGTAGTACGTGAATTAATTTTACTGATCATCAAATTCTTCAATGAGCTGCAAAAAGACCCTGGTTAACATTTAAATGTAATGGTCTCTGCCGGCATTGAACTTTGTTGTGGATTTCATTGGCCAGAAAAATGGGCTAAATAGAAATACGTTAAGCATGCATTAGCTACTCCATAACTACCCAAATACGAATAATTATGCTTTTTAACAGAGACATAGAGGAGAAAATGCACTTTACTCGACAATGCATTCGAGATTGGTGTAGTATCTCAATGGAAATTGCCATTTAAAATTTGCACTATTTCGACAACATAGAATTCGATTTGGAAGTTAAATTTCAGTATTTCAAAACATAGAGCTTCTGCCACTTAATTTTTTGTGTACGAAATATAGTAGCTGTCAGTGTCAAGGTAGCATGGATTTAAAAATGAATTAGCTGATGGTTCATTCTTTACTTGGAAAAAAACAAAAGAAGTAAAAAGTTTCCTACCACTCAGTTAAAGCAAGCCTACCAAAGATAACATCTTCACAATACAACAAATCCTGGAAAAGAGCGCTCGGAAAAAAGGTATCGACTTTAGCGCTAGAGTGTCCTTTGAGCATTTTTACACCCGCGAAAAGTAGCTTAAAATCGAAGAATGCATACCTTAACTTTTCTAAACTAAAATTTTTATATAAAACTGTAAAAGTTGAATGCTTGACTGTTACTTATTCCTCTAGTGTACTTCACTTTCCGTTCTTAAGTTGAAAAAGTTTTTTTAAATAATGCTCCACGCGCGATCACCCACACTTTACAAAGGGGATTGAATACTCTAGGATTAAATCCTCTTTTTAAGCTACTTTCACGACGCCATATTTAAGTTTGGTAATCTAGGAAAATGTATGCCATGGTGAAAAAAATTCAGAAGCTGTGGCTAATATCAATCCGTTAACCGGCTCTCATCGGATTGGAAAGGATAAACTAATTGGCTGATGTAACCAGGGTCCGAGAATGATAGAAACAAGATTGCACCCTTGAGAGAGTGTGTGACGTCACATTGGTGCAATTGTATGAGAAAGAGATAGATGTGAAAATGCGAACAAGACAAGGATGATAGATACCAGGTTTGCTCGTTAAATATGAAGAAAAAAATGTTGAGGGAAACTTTGGATTCTGCGTCATTCGTTTTGGGTTTCACAAAATTTAGCTTTAGCTTTAAAACACAAACGACGTCGGCATATCTGTCAAATTCGCTCAGAAAGATCTTTTCACCATGTGAACAAGAATGCAAGAAGAACAAGAAATTACCTAAGATGCTTTCCATTTCAATTCAACCGGGCTACTCGGGTCATGTTCTTCGATTTCGATGTAACTTAAATATGTTGCTCTCTGGTCAAAATAATGAGACACGTATTTTTTTGTTCGCCCGAAAAAAATTTTTTTCAAGAGTTATCGGCAATTTTGTTTTTTGCCTCAAACTCGATTTTTTTTAATTATATAAGAAAAAAATTTTTTGAAATGCCCATAACTTAGTCAAAAATTAACCGATTTTAATAATTCTGGGTTCAAAATGATCGTAATTACTTACACAAGCGACTTCATGTAGAAACAATTGCAAAAAAGTAGTTGAAAATTTTTTATTTAGTAAAAAAGAAAAAAAATTTAAATTTTTTCAAAATTCAATATTTCAAAAAGGGCATTTTTTTTTTTTATAACTTTTTCCAAATCAAAAAAACATCTCAAACTTTAATTGAGCTGCATGCCTAGTAGCTAAAATGCGTTGTTTTTGAGTAATGAATTTTTAAGTAAACACCCTGTTTCGCACTTTTTGTTTTTTGCAAAATAAAAAATTTTCAACTACTTTTTTGCAACTATTTCTACATGAAATCGCTCGTGTAAGTAATAACGATCATTTTGAACCCAAAACTATTAAAATCGGTTCATTTTTGACTAAGTTATGAGCAATTAAAAAAAATTTTCTTATATAGATTATTTCCATTTCAATTCAAAAGGGCTATTCGGGACATGTTCTTCGATTTCGATGTAACTTAAATATGTTGCTCTCTGGTCAAAATAATGAGACACGTACTTTTTTGTTCGCCCGAAAAAATTTTTTTTCAAGAGTTATCGGCAATTTTGTTTTTCGGCTCAAAATCGATTTTTTTTAATTATATAAGAAAAAAATTTTTTGGAATACTCATAACTTAGTCAAAAATGAACCGATTTTAATAATTTTGGGTTCAAAATGATCGTTATTACTTACACGAGCGATTTCATTTAGAAATAGTTGCAAAAAAGTAGTTGAAAATTTTTTATTTTGCAAAAAACAAAAAGTGCGAAACAGGGTGTTTACTCAAAAATTCATTACTCAAAAACAACGCATTTTAGCTACTAGGCATGCAGCTCAATTAAAGTTTGAGATGTTTTTTTGATTTGGAAAAAGTTATAAAAAAAAAAATGCCCTTTTTGAAATATTGAATTTTGAAAAAATTTAAATTTTTTTTCTTTTTTACTAAATAAAAAATTTTCAACTACTTTTTTGCAATTGTTTCTACATGAAGTCGCTTGTGTAAGTAATTACGATCATTTTGAACCCAGAATTATTAAAATCGGTTAATTTTTGACTAAGTTATGGGCATTTCAAAAAATTTTTTTCTTATATAATTAAAAAAAATCGAGTTTGAGGCAAAAAACAAAATTGCCGATAACTCTTGAAAAAAATTTTTTTCGGGCGAACAAAAAAATACGTGTCTCATTATTTTGACCAGAGAGCAACATATTTAAGTTACATCGAAATCGAAGAACATGACCCGAGTAGCCCGGTTGAATTGAAATGGAAAGCATCCTAAACAACACACGAA
>JAYXIM010043227.1:0-12656 GCA_037575425.1 Anastrepha fraterculus
ACACAGGCCAACAACCAAAAAACTTTTTCGATAATTTTAACTAAGCTTTTAAGGTTTTTTTATGCTGAAAACGAATATGACCTTGAAAATGCTCCAGCACGTCAGGATTTTTGGCAATTTGAGGTTAAAAAGTCAAAAAATGCAGATTTTGACCATTTTTTTAATTTTTTTTTGGGCAAGGTAAGGTTTTTTTTAATTTTTCACAATGACATCGCAAAGTACTAGTCTTCAGCTTTAAAATCCATTTTTAGAAATATTTTTGCGATTAATATAAAAAAAGTTATACTATTTTGAATTCGCCCTTTACAGGGGCGTTAGAGAGTTAGAAAGGTTGAATTTGCATATCTAAAAGTCTCCAATTCAAAATAGAATAACTTTTTTTATATTAATCGTAAAAATATTAAAAAAAAATGGATTTTAAAGCTGAAGACTAGTACTTTGCGATGCCGTTGTGGAAAATTAAAAAAAAACTTTACCTTGCCCAAAAAAAAATTAAAAAAATGGCCAAAATCTGGATTTTTTGACTTTTTAACCTCAAATTGCCAAAAATCCTGACGTGCTGGAGCATTTTCAAGGTCATATTCGTTGTCAGCATAAAAAAACCTTCAAGAAACACCCATAGCCGTTTTAAAAGCTGTAAAAAAGCGAGATTTTGTTGGCCTGTGTAATTTAATTATGTTCTAAAAAATAATATTTATTAAAAAATTATGTTTTAAAAAAGTCTTCATCTCTCTAATATACGTAAGGCAAGTGATAATTTTTGATTCACTTGATTGAGGTCCCAGAGGAAATTGTTAACATAAATAAGACGTTTTGGTTTTAAGCTACTATTTAATTTTAGTAACGTGTATGACCAGTTTCCTTTCCAATGACTGCAAAAAGCGAGTTGCAATGGGATCATAAAATTGTTTAAGGTAGTCTAAATAAATCGTAAACTAAGCTGATGCAATCGCGTGAATTTTATCTTCCAATCTCAAACACTTTTGCTTTAATCCTCCCTAGTTGTTATAAGGAGGGCTGCTAGAATAGTCAATAAATTATAACTATTGGGCAGTGTGTCTTTTCCGCACACAGTGACGATAAATAATACTATGAAATTGTTTTAAAATTTATATTAGAATTATGAGCAAGACTTGAGATATGTATATTGCGAAAAAATGTTTGAAAGCCAGGAAGTACATCTTTATGATCTAAAAATCTATCCTTCAGATTGTAAATAAATGAACATGAGAATACACGGTGAAGTACGATAATGAGCTTCAATGCTTAGTGTTCAGAAACTGTAAGTCTGAGTTTTTTTAATAAGCCCATTAACTTCAGCTTGCATCCCAGCATTATTGTAAAATTGTTTAAATTGAACTTCGACGAAAGTATTACATCGTTATCATTATCGTCGTAAAAACACTGAGGCAAACTGGATAATTTTCATGCACTGGCCAGCACTATTTAATGTTTTTCCCCTTCTAATTTTTGACCAGTGACTTTTTATTTTAATTTTTTGTCGTACTAAGTAAATCCCCAGGAGCACTAAACTGCGAATATTCAGCTCATGTGTGAAGCCAGTATTGTGAAGTGAATCAGTCGAAAGTGAAACATGGCTGGACTCTAACTCTATCACACAGAGGCTACAATATTTCATTACCAAATGCCTCCGCATCATTTGTAGAATATTTAGGACGAACACCATCAGCAACGACGCGCTGTAGAGATTTAGGAATGGCGAGTCAAACGCAGAAAACCACCAGATAGCAGCCCGAAAATGGCACTGGGTTAAAATGTTCCACAAAAATATGCATCTTTAAATTTTATTTTATTTATTTATTTAAAAGAAAAACAATTATAAATAATTGTTCCACTTAAGTACTAAAGCACTGGCTGCCAGGGCCTTCGGCTTAAGTAAAAATTAATTTATATTTATTATAACTATATAGAGATCGTTTAATATGAGTTAAGAGAATTTATAACTAAAGAAGAAAATATTAACATTTCTGGCAAATAAAAATATTTAGGCTCTTAAAACTAAGTTTTGTTAAGTATACATTTGTTTTTTATTCTTAGAAAAAAATTATGGAGTTATACTATATTAAGTTTACAAAGTGTAACAAATTTTGCAATCAGCTCTATATGACGGTCTACTGTTTGTGCAAGATAATCCGATGGTTTGTTGTTATCAAATATCGAAGATCTGATTGGTTGTAAATTTGGGCAGTAATCGAGGAGGTGAGTCACGTTGAAATCAGGAGATCCACAGTGAGCGCAGTTTGGTCGGGAGATGCCATTCAAGAGATGAACGTGAGTTGCGAGTGTATGACCAATCCTGAGACGCGCGAATACGGTTATCTTCCTACATGTTGAGCTTGTGGGGTAGGTAGGTTTTCCGCCATTGGGATTATGGCCTTTGTAGTAATGGCTAAAAAAATATCTGCCGTTCGGAGTCGGCTTAAAACTGTAGGTCTCCCCATTTGTGGAACAACATCAAGACGCACATCACAAATAGGACATACTATATACCACTTTCTTGTCTTGTTTTTTTTTTTTGTCCCATTTGGGCGCATAGTGTTATTTGAGGGTGATCACAAATAATATATATTGAATACACAAAACTAATTTTATTTATTGAGTATGGGAATAGTTTTCCGCCCGCGTCAAAGAGGTGTCGCTGCTGATACTTTTTTTCTTGTAATATACTGGTAATTTGAAGGTGTATATGTGAGGTCTCGATTGCAGTAGTTAACATTCGTTTGAAGCGTAAAGATCCTTTTTCATCTGACGTCAAACATGTCTACGTTCGTCCCGTAAAACAGCATTTGCGGAAAGTCATGCTTCATTATCACCTTTTACAGAAAAGTGCAGCTAAAGCGTGTCGTATATTGATCAATATCTACGCTAATTACGCTTCATCAAATATAACTTGTAGAGAGTGGTTTCGACGCTTCCAAAGTGAAAATTTCGACGTGAGTGATACAGATCGCGAAGGGGCACCGAAAAAATCGAAGATACTCAACTAAAGGGTGGTTTAATTTCAAGGGCCGAAGTTGAATGTGAAGCACACCTAAACATCAGCGGCACCGTTGGACCTATTTCTTTGGGGTTATTTGAAAGAAAAGGTGTACGTCGATAAGCCAGCAACAATTCAAGAGCTAAAGGGTGAGATAATTCGGCACATTAACGGCACAGAACCTCAATTATGCCTCAGCGTCATCGAAAATTTGGACCATCGGATGGAGGTGTGCCGCCGAGGCGACGGCAGCCATTTGGCCAATATTTTGTTCTGCACGTAATTGAGTCATACAAATATTATCATAATAAAGGGAAATGGCAATAATTTCCTAAAAAAATTGTATTTTATTCAAAATCAACACCGACCCTTGAAACTTAACCACCCTTTAGATAAGGAACTATTTGCATTTGGTGGTCTTTGGAGGTGTGCCGCTATTTTGCTCTATACGTAATTGAGCCATTCCAATATTATCATAATAAAGAGAAATGACAATAATTTCCTAAAAAATTTCCTTGAAACTTAACCACCCTTTATAACAATTATTGGATGAAGACGCATGTCGAACCGTTGATGATATGTCTAAAGAGTTGGATGTTGACAGATCAACCATCGGTAAACGTTTGCACGCGATGGGAATGGTCCCGAAAGCAGGTAACTGGGTGCCACATCAATTGAAGGAGAGGGATATCGAGAAACTTTTGATGACGTGTGAGATGCTTCTTGAACGGCAGAAAAGGCAACGTTTTCTGCATCGCATCGTCAGTGACGATGGGAAATGGATCTATTATGACAACCCTAAACGTCGAAATTTTGGAGCCTGCTAAGTGAACCAGGTCCATCGACAGCGAAAAAAAAAAATAGTCATGCTTCAGCGGTTATGTTGTGCATCTGGTGCGATCAGAAGGGTGTCATCTATTATGAACTCCTCAAACCATCTGAAACCATCACTGGGGATCGTTATCGACTGCAGCTAATGCGTTTGAATCGAGCTCTCAAAGAAAAGCAGCAGTAATGGAATGGAACATGAAAACGCTAGTCCACACGTTGCTAAATCGCTTCAGAAATATTTAGAGGGACTGAATTGGGATATCTTGCCCCACCCGCCGTTTTTCCCAGACATCGCACCTTCCGATTACCACCCGTTACGATCAATGCAGTCAGCCCTTATTGGAGAGCGGTTCACTTCTTACGAGGCTCAATGAATGGATGAAGTCAAAAGAAGTCGAAACTTATTTCCGTACCCAATAAAAGTTTACATTCTTTAAATTTTTCGCACTCTCTATTTCCAGCCGCCCTATATATTATTTGAGTCGCTAAAAATGGCATTTTTCGCATACAAACATTTTTATATAATTTTTTATTAAGGAATTCCTATTTAGTAGTATATCCCACATATTTCAGCTAATATTTATTCCCCCAACAATGCCATAAACTGTGTATTGTCTCATAAACGTCATGGCACTCACTCGCCAGCTTCACAAAAAACTAACAAGAACAAAGTGCAACAACATAGCTTAGTTTCAGGCCATTTGGAGTTGGAAGGACAGTGTTATGCTTCCTGTTGTACCACTGATCTATTTTAGCCCAATTTCATTGTACATATTTAACCGCTTCCTAAACTTTTGTTACCGTGTTACAATTTTCAATTGTAATTCTTTTATCCCTCCTACATTTGTGCCACACTACCCCACTACTGAGGCTGGTGTGCTGGTACTGCTGCAGCTGCTCGCGTCACATTGACTTTTTGCCTTGTTTGGTGGACATGTGTGTGCCAAACTCCTTGTACATGTTGACAGCATTCTTTTTCCGCCTCCTACTTTTTCTGGTTATTGTTCGCCTTTATTGTGTCCATGTTGTTCCTTTTTCACAATATGTTTTTGTAATTTTTGTATTGTCACTCTATTGTTTTTACTGCTTGTTGCACGCTCACCCTCACAGCTTGACGGTCGAGTAGTTGGGTATCGTAGTTGTTGTCTGATACACTTTTTTCTTACCAGCACATAGCTGTTGTTGTAGTATAAGTTTTTGTTTGCTGTGACTGTGTTGCTGACATTGCTAAGATTGTGCCAGCAGCCTGGTGGCCTGGTGACTTTAAACTGCGGTAGTGTCCTCGGTATGGCAGTGAAATGTCTATCAGCGAAAAAAGTTAGAAACAATTTCTGCCAGATATTGTCGTTGTTGTGAAAAAATGTAGTGCAAATTGAGCAAAGTTTTGCCATATCGCAAATAGCTTGTCTGCGTCTACTATTTTATCTCGAGACCACATTGTTGTCAAGATAATAAAACAAACAAAATAATTGCAATTAGTGAGAACATTATTTTCATACCAGTTTGGACTATTTTGTTATTGTTTATGTTACATAATTCTTTCTGTGTAAGGACTACAAGTATGTAGGGGAGTGGTATTTTAAAATCATTTATTAAGTTATTAGAATATTTAATTTATTTTTAAGCTTCTAATCATATTACATTGCTACCGCTGGCGCCTTATAAGCGCGTATAATTGTCGGTGTTTGCCAACTACCGCACCCTTCTATCTAGAGAATGTTCAGATTGGAGGAACTTTTTCCAATAGAGTTTTTTTGACAGACCACGCGCGGCTACTGTCAAACTAAATACATAATTTTGTTCAGTATTCATTGACATTGCACCATGAAAAAACTTACGCCTCGACAAGGTTTACAAATCGTACAATTATATTACGAAAATGGAGCGTCGATTGTGAAAAGTGTACATCGCGTACTCAGGCCAACTTATGGTGTATAGTGATGAGGCCCATTTTTGGTATTAATGGCAACGTCAATAAGCAATATTGCCATATTTCGGCTGAAGAGCAATGCAAAGAGCAGCCATTACATCCATTGAAAAGAATCGTTTGGTGCGGCCTATAGGCTGGAGGAATCATCGGCCTATATATCTTCAAAGTCAAGGCTGGCGCCAATGTAAGAGCAAATGGCGAACGCTGTCGTGCCTTGATAAACGAGTTTTTGATACCGGAAATTGAAGCCCATAATTTCTAAAACATTTGGTTCTAACAATGGATTCACAGAAACGACGACGCACTTCGGTAGACCAATTTATCGCTCGTCTCGGATCAGTGGATTGGCTATGATGATTGATGTGATATGCACACTTTTAGACTTTTATTTCTGGGGGTATCTAAAGTCTAAATGATTTGTAGATAAACCAGCTCCGATTGTGGCATTGGAAGTCAACCTTACCAAAGTTTTTCATGAGATACCGACTGAAGCCCTACAGCGAGTCATACAAAGGTGGTGTTTACTGACGGCCCAATTACGGCGCGGTTGCAGCCAACAGGGAAAGAGATTATCTTTAAAAATAAATTTCATGAATGGTTGCTCAAAAATAATAAATATTGTCCAGTCAATTTTCGTTGTTTTATTTCAATTTCCAATTTAAGTCCAATTCCTCTAAATTGATCACCTTTTGCTTAACTGTATAAAAAAAGCGAAGCGAATGGGATCTGAAGCACAACGAATAATTCTATTGACAAACAAACAGTCAAACACTCCCTTCGCGGCATCACTGTTGACTGTCATTATTATAGTTTTTTTTTTTTTTTTGAATTGGTAAAGGATTTTTTTACTGTACAAGCAATAAGTGTCGCGAAATTCTTTTCTAAAGAATTTTAATGTGAAACATCCCAAAAATTAATGCAAACGGGAATTGATATTTCTTCTGTACTATCCGTCGCAGGGTTCAACGTATGAAAGTATGGCGCTTATATGTATTAGCGGCGCTCCTAGAACTACATCCTCTGATGCTTTAAATACTCTTTTCTTCTTACCTCTCCTACATTTAGTTGGTAAGCAGAATGCAGGTAACGCTGCAGCTCGCCTTGCCGCAACTAATGAATGGGGGGAATTATGGATTGGACATTAGGCCATAATACTCGGTCTGGGCCCAAACAACTCTATTGACTATTGTGAGAATGGGTTGACAATATACCTGGTCGGAAAAACTGCCTTCGGCTCTTTACTAATGGTTCAAAGCTTGGTGCTAAATTTGGCTTTGCCATCTACTGTAAGAAGTCAAAAGTAAGCGTTTCGGCTCGTCTTTCTAGTCATCTTAGGTTATTTCACGCTGAAATTTTAGCCATTAATGAGGTTGCTGCTTACCTGGTTAGGCAAAAATGATAAATCCATATATATTCTGATAGCCAAGCGATGACTAAATCTCTTGGTGGTGACGGAATATTTCCGTATACACCTAATATGGGTGCCTGGGCACAGTGATAAGGAATGGTAAAGCAGAAAAATTAGCGAGAGAGGGCACTACCACTCGCCTCCCCTTGATATGGAGATTGTAGGTATGTCCCCCTCGAGCCATAAGCCAGTGGGGCAAGTACCATTGTCACTTCAGCCAATAAAAGATGGGTTGATACTCTGGCATGTAATGCTAAAAAAATACTTTGGCCAAAATTGGACACCAGTCGCTCAAAGACGCTACCTAATCGGTCAAGTAAAAACATTTCTATGTTAGTTACACTAATCACAGGTCACTGCTTCATACAGTAGGCATGCTCAAAGATTGAACGTACCTCATCTCAACTATTGCAAAAGTTGCAACAATGAGGAGGAGGAGGAGTCCGTTAGACATCTTGCTGCCTGTTGATACTTTGGTTCATCGTTTCTAAATGATACTGATGACCTTAAGGATATACCTTAGTATCAGCCAGTTCAATAAGTTTGCACTTAAAACAAAATGGATTAGCGAGCAAAATCATAGTCAAAACAAAGCCTGTTCGTAATTTCCTAAATTGAGATTTACATTACGCTAGGTGTCAGAGGATTACTTAGCTTGGATACAAGTTAACCCTCTAATTCCCAGTGCGGTGAAACCACTTCATCTCTCGGATAAACGATGGATGGCTGCCGTTTCCAAGTCTGCCAGATATCAAAACCAAAAGAGTTTAGACAGCGCTATGCGATCTGACAAGAGCGAGGCAGTGGCAGAGGAAGTGTTCAACAGCTCTCCACCTTCTCCTCGTATTCTGCAGCGAAATACAGTCATTTGAAACAAACTCCATACGTTTCCCATGCGTTCGCATTAGACAGTAGCCCGGTGATGACACAGTCAGTTGAAAGCTGATCTAAATTGATGATGAGCATTTTTGTGTGCTCATTTCTTCTAGGCTAAACCTATCCATTGATCTCACAAGTTGGATTCGTGAACCATTGACTGAAGTTTAGGAAGTAATGAAATTTTCCAAATAATATATATAATATTTGTAAAACCTTTAAACCATCTAACTCATTTTTTAAAAGTAGTCAAACACGGAATCAAAAAGACCCTATGTGAGACAATAATGGATTAAAATGCATTATGAAAAAATGTTCCCTAAAATTTTGTTTCATATTTAGCTCTGATTTATACTTTAAACGTTATTCTAATTTTTCGAAACAGCCTTGGTCACAAATAAAAAAAGTTTATTTGACCGTCACAAAAATGTTAACTTTGGTCGAAACCTTTGGGGAGTTTGATTTACTGCAGAAGTCTGCACGCGCCCTTCTTCTAAACTTGTCTGTCTATTTCCTTTATAATGGAAGTAAGTGTGCTAAGGTGATGCTTAAATATTTTAGCTTAGTAGAGATTATGTGAGTTTAGCGTTGAGAGTCGTGTCGCGTCGCGTCGTCCTTAATTGACGAGCGATTCTGCTGGTGGGTTTGTTACGTAATCTTTGTTTCACTGCTCTTATAATTTTCTCAAAAATAAGAAGCTAACATGTCGGTATGTCATCTTGATCTCAAGTCTCGCTATTTCATGGACCCTGCAATTCGCCTCGATGTCGCAGTGGCCAGCAACCCATGTTACTTTTGGGTAAAATAACTCGGTCATCTTGTTGACAGATGTGCAGCACTTTAGGCATATCTTAATGGCTGTCGACTGCTTTATGAGGAGTTTTATCGCTACTTTACTCTAACTGAAAATGAAGATATCATTTCCACGTACCGGACAACACTGTCCTAGAGCCGTGGCTTTTATTATGGCCCACAGTTCAGCATGAACATAGCACTGCAGTAGTCGAGGAGCCAAGAGATGAAGAAGATCCTTCAAGCTTTGAGCCATCTATGATATTATACTTAGATGGTAAATTGTCTGAGTTGTAAATAAATAGTTTAAGTCCAGCTTGACCTAGGAGCAAAACCTCTTTTAAGCGAAAAGCTCGTGAAAGTCCATCTAAAACGGACTAAAGAGCATTTAGAGCGAGATCATTGGAATGTCTTCTTTAGACTACGCAGTCCAATCGAAAACTTGTGCTAATTAATGAAGCAAAAACTACGAGTAGATCTCCTTTTCTTCAATTTATTAGCAATACTTTATTTCGACGTTCAAAAGCCACACTTTATGAATCACTCAACTTGCCCGTCCCATTGTATTGCCCAAAAAGATGATCCGTGACAGCATGCGTTAGAGTGGCCCTTGGACTATTCGAGACAATGACGCTGCGTAAGATTGATGCCCCTTTACGTGTTGACCGCGGTAATATTGCAACCGATAGAATGATGAACTGTAAGTTTCAGCAGCTTCGCTGGCTAGGTCATGCTTTCCGAACCGATGTAAATGCTTCTAAAATGTTCGATGTGGCACCTGCTGATGGAAGCAGAGGAAGACTAAGGCCATTTTGCATTGATACGATCAGGTGAGTAAGAACTCGACTTCCTTTTTTGACTCTACGTAGAGCCGGTTAGCACGAGAAAGAAATGACTGGCGCGCTTTTTTGAACTCACCTGGAATAGCTTAGGTAAAAGTAGCAAAAAAGAACAAGAAGAAGGAAAAAGTTGTAATTAGCAGAAGGTTTTCATCTATGAAAGGTTATGAAGGGCGTTTTTATACTTATATAGGAATCTCTATACGGATATGTGTCAAGCCAACTGTCTACAAAAACAAATGTAATTAGGCTCGGGCATGAAGCACCAAATTATAGAACAAGATCTTTCTAAGAACTGTCGCCCCTCGGCGGGCAATGGCAAACCTCTGAGTATAATTCCGCCATGAAAAATATTCTCTTAAAAAACTATCTGCCTTTCGCAGTCGTCTTAAAACTGTACGCCCCTCCATTTCTGTAAAAAGACCAGAAGCACACCAATAAAAGCTGTCTTTATTTTTAATTAAGCCAGTAGATATTTCTGTATTCACTGCCACATTTACGAGCTCAATTTAAATACTTATATACCTGAAATTTACCTTCGCCTAATCATCTAACAGAGCGACTAATATGCAATGCGATGAATCGATTTATTTTTACATTCTCTCTTATAGACAAAACTCATACAACACGAGTTCAACCTGAGCGCACCAAAGAAGCCGTTTCACCAGTAATTATTCCAATCCAGAATCTAAATTTTTCGTTTCTAGAAATAAAAATGTAAACAAAAAACATATCAGCCAATAAGAAGAAAAAGAAAAATTAAAGTCGATTGAATGCTCCACATTTTCACTTTTTAAAAAAACCAAGCTAATGAAAAACCTACTACCGTTAAGTGATATTTGTTGTTTCATCAATGTTAATAAAAACCACAAACAAAAGTGCGTAAACAAAAAACACTTTCGTAGTACATACAGCAGAATGCGCTTAATTGAGCAACCTGCCTACACAAGCCAAATGATGCATTTATCGGCAATGTGCGTTTAAGAGACAAAATATAATTTCTTTTACTTTAGTACACACATTTTATAAATTTGAGTTAATCGGAATTTTAGGTATCTATGTAGTTGCTTAAGTAGTTATTGTTATAAAAACACAAGTGCACGTCCACAGTCGGGTCGATAAAATTGTTAGAAAATCAGGTCGCCCATTCAATTTTTTTTTTTTGACTGGGCAAAACAATGCAACGAAGTTTAAATGTACAAATAACTGTAATGCAATTAAACTAAACTATTCAAGCAAAAAAATCGCATAACAAGAAATTGGACACAATTTTCCTCAACGCGCAGTAAAGTTTTGGTGCAATTAAGCACCTTGTACCCTATACGCCAGGGATGGCCAACTTGATTAGACCCAAGATCTACTGTTCACTGACGACACCCTGTGGGATCTACCAATTACATACTTCTTGAAAACCTTAATAAAACAGCATAGTTCAGTACACAATTATGTAGTCTTTTTATTTTATTAAGAAGAAAAACGTAAAAATTACTCTAAAAAACTACTTATTTAGTTGAGCATTCGTGTGAGCATTGGGTCTGAGCATCTTCTACTAGATAAGCAAAATCAGGTTTGTAGTTGGAAATTGCCAACCTTAAAGAGTCCAATGTATGAGCGTCGGTCAAGCGAGAAGGATGTTTATTTTTTGTTTGTTTTAAGTACAAAAATGTTGACTCACATAAATATGTTGAGCCAAAACACGAATGCAGTTGTTCAACACATTTCTTCAAATTTGGATATTTTTCGTTGGAAACCACTGCCCAGAAATCTAGACCTGAGGATGATCTTGCTTTTAGAAATATGTCGCAGCGCAGAGTTATAATTTCGTTTTGAAGTATCATGTGGTCCACTTGAAATGTATCTGCAAATTTTGTAGCTATTTCATAGATATCACTATGATGATTTTAATTTTACCATTGCATCACAATAAATCACAATAATTAATACAACATTTTTCAAAATAAAATTATATTTATTAAAAATTTAATAAGTATAAATTTAATTTTATATTTTATTTATAATTTGTTCAAAGTATAAGAGCGAGTAAGGGCTCTCAAGAGCTTGCAATACTTATCCTTTTAACTGGACGCTTCCAGTCAGTAGCAGAAATATTGTGACAACAATCAAGGATGTAGTCAAGACAACGACAAGGCCTAGAACGCTCAAGGCAGCATCAAGGCAGCCACCTTGAGTTCCTTGAAAACAGATAAGCAAGGGGGGTTTTTCTAGATTTTCTAGATAAATTCCCTGAATTCCTTATCTTGAACGGCATCGATAGGTAGGATTTATAAGAGGTTCGTTTGCAATAGTAAAAATATCAAAAATATGATCTTACTTCATTTGATGAACCTTCATGAGCCTTTCTTTCTTCATTTGATATTCTTTCAGCGTTTCTTTTCAACCACTTATCCATAGCGTAGGTACCTATGAGGGGCTATGCAGTCTAATCGTGAATAATATCGGTTCGCGCTAGTCTGTCGTCAACCAGGCCTCGTCAACTAAGGGCTTGAAAATGGCGATAACGAGCCGAAAACAAAAGAGAGCTGTACTGCGTAGAAGAGAGGATAAATAACGTAACGGAACGGCGATTGAAAAATGATACAAGATGATGATTTTTTTTTGTTCAATTTTAAGTAAAACAATTCTCACTGCACTCAACAAAATTACTTTCACAAGCCAAGCGACGCTACAAATGAATTAACGCGCAATTTATTTCAGTGATGTGTAAACAAAACTGTCGGTGGCACTATCGAACACTATCAGTAGTGCAGAACTATCAATAGTAGGTCGACTCGATAGTGCTCAACCATCGATAGTGTCGGTAGTTTACCACCTTTAATGCGTGCAGCAGTGTTGCGCAGTCTGTTCCACGTATGTATGTATATGGTATTTATATTTTTTTGACTTGCCACGATCGACTGGACTAATAGTCGCGATCGACCGTTTGGCCACCCCTGCTATACGCAAACTCTAAAACTGGCCGCG
>JAYXIM010043228.1:0-12624 GCA_037575425.1 Anastrepha fraterculus
AAATTATATCTCGAACACCTGTGTAAAATTTCATCAAGATCGGTTGAGTAGTTTTCGAGAACATTTGACAACCGACTTTGAAAACACGGTTCAGAGAAAAACGCGTTTGAAGTTTTGAGTAACAATAAAAGTGGCTTGGAGCGCACACCTTCCAAAGGCTGCATCTCCGAAACTATTATTCGGATCGACTTGAATTTAGGATAATATTCTTGAGATGTTGTAGAAATTAATAAGCCAAACAAAAAATCGATTTTTTGAACCCACGAAACCCATGTAACCCCTTATTCTCGCCAAGTCCACGACAGACAAGACCGAACTGAGAAAGTATAAAAAAGCAGTCAGAACAGCGCAACGTGAATCCTAGCAAAATTATTGCAAATGAATTAAAGAAACTTCAGAAGCGGCCAGATTAAGACAAATTCTTTCAAATACGCCATGTAACCTAGGCTCTCTACACGATCAAGGGAATACATGGACTACGTGAAGTGAGGAATCATTAGGTCTTCTGCCAGATACACACTTCCCAGGAAACAAGCCGGTGAAACAAAATGGCGCGCTAATCAGCAAAGGCAATCCGACCTAAGAAGTCTGTTAGGGACAAACGCAAAGATTGAACGGGCTATCAACACTTTTGGTACTAATAAATCACCTGGACCAGACGGTATCTATACTGCGGAATTGCAGTAATCACGGGATGTTGTCTCACCGTTTATTAAATTTCTCATTAGAAGTTGACTTAACATGGACAACATTCCGCTGGGCTGGAGAGAGACAAAAGTCTCTTTCATACCCTAGGCAGGCAGGTCCACACACACACTAACCCCGAAGACTTCAGACCAATTAATCTTACGTATTTCCTCCTCAAGAATCTCGAAAGAATAGTGGAGGAGTATATACGGGGCGTTATGTCAATAAATAAGTTCTCCTCGAAGCAGCATGCCTTCACTAAGAGGAAATCTACAGAAACCGCCTTACACTCGCATGTCAGGTTGGTGGAAAAATGTTTATCAGATAAAGAGTTTGCCTTGGTTGCCTTCGTAGATATAGAAGGCGCCTTCAACAATATAAGGGCGAACGTTATAGTAAATGCTTTAGAAGACTTTGGAGTCGAACCACACGTTATTGCTCTGATAGAAGCTATTCTTGTCAGAAGAAAGATAACGGCTAATTTAGGCAGCACTACTATAAGCAGACAGGTCTGCAGAGGCATACCTCAAGGTGGTATCCTCTCTCCTCTCCCCTGGTATGTGGCAGTAAACTCCCCATTGCTGACCCTGGAGCGAGGGGTTGTCTCGTCACTGCATACGCAGATTATCTAGCACTTGCTGTTAAAGGTAAATATTCTAACACCCTTATGGACATTTGACGCTCTAACATGGCCACGTTTAAGAGCTGGACTGAAAGTAGGGAACTTATAGCGATAAGCCCCGCAAAAACGGAAAAAATAATTCTCTTCTCAAGGAGAGAGAGGCTCCTATAATCGCCCCGATGGTTTTTAAGCGAGTGGAGATTCCTTTAAGAGAGAATGTCAAGTACTTACTACTCATATTAGACAGGAAACTCACGTGGAAATCTAATATTGAGGAAAGAGTAAAGAAGGCCAACGTTGCATTATACACTTGCAAAAAAGCGGTCGGTATCAAATGGGGACTAACACCCCGTATTACGCACTGGCTCTATACTTCGGTAGTTAGGCCAATCTTAATGTACGGAATACTTGTATGGTGGCCATCTGCTCAAAAGGCGACTTACGCTAAAACCATGAGTAAGGTCCAAAGAACAGCTTTTTTATGCATCTCTGGCGCTTTAAGGACTACCCTAAACAAAGCGCTGGAAGTGCTAATCAACTTACCTGCCCTAAATCTGGTAGGAAAACACGTGGCCGCCGCCTCGGCGCTCAGACTAAAAAGTATGGCGCTATGGAAAGACCGGTGCTTTGGCCACGCTTCCATTTTGCACTCTCTGAATAGTCATAAACAAGAAATAGACTACTCTATCCCTAGACTCACCTTTGAAAGGCTCTTCAAGACGAGTATACCGTCAAGAAGGGAGTGGCATACAACAAGGCCATGGAGAAGGGGGAATTAAACTTTTATACAGATGGCTCCAAGCTAGACGATAAGGTTGGCTACGGAGTTTTCTCGAAGGAATTAGGACTGGAACTATCCGTTCGGCTACCAGACTACTGCAGCGTCTATCAGGCAGAGGTACTAGCTATAAAAGAAGTGGCTACATATCTAAATACGCACGCCGTAACAAAAACGATTATAAATATATTCTCGGATAGCCAGGCGGCCATCAAATCAATGAATGCGGCTTTACTAAGATCGAAGGTTGCACAGGAATGCCGGGCAGCTCTAAATGATATTAGTGACGTATTCAAGGTCAGCCTTATTTGGGTTCCGGGACATAGAGATATTGAGGGGAACTGTAAATCTAGCTAGCTAGCAAAGGTACTGTTCTACAATTGCTCCGTGACAAAAGTACCATTGGGATGCCTATTGCCACTAGTAAATTTATAATGAAAAACAAAATTATCGAGAAGGCCAATAGGTCAGGGGAAGATGAAGATACATGCGTAACAGCCAGGCTACTATGGCCGCAAATAAACAAGAAAAATACGAAAGAATTGCTTAGCCTCTCAAAAGATGATATCTCGAAGGTTGTAGCTTGTGTCCTCGCTCATTGGCTATTTGACAGGCATTCCTCGAGACTAGGAGTTTTCTCCCATGAATATTGCAGAAGTTGCAGAGATGAGGAAGAGGAAGAAACAGTTGAGCACTTCCTTTGCAATTGTCTAGCCCTAGCTAAAATCAGAGCAGGTTGTCTAGGTAAATACTTTTTTAATTCTCTTACAGAACTGTCTGGCGTGGGGTTGGCATCAATACTACGCTTCATAAGAGCCACGAAATGGTTCCACGAAGGAAGATGAATGAGGTTCCCGTGTAGCACAGTGGTATCACAACGGACCTGTCAGGTCTAAGTGAGTTGGTCGTGCAGACCGACTACCACCATAACCTAACCTAACCTATTTGAGTATTATGCGTCGTTTACGTGAAGCAATTCATCTAAAAAGACCAGAATTATGGGCCAACAACACTTGGTTTTTACATCACGATAATGCACCGTCTCACACTGCACTCGTTCTTCGTGACCATTTCGCCAAAAATTCCACGCATATTGTTCCGCAACCACTGTATTCGCCTGATTTGGCTCCGTGTGACTTCTGGCTATTCCCAAAACTCAAGAGACCACTCCGGGGAAAGCGTTTCGAGTCGATTGAGGAGATAAAAGCTGAATCGAAAAAGGTGCTGATGGCTATACCGGAAATGGACTATTTGGCATGTTTCGGGGATTGGAAAAATCGTTGGCATAAGTGTATTTCATCGAGAGGGGATTATTTTGAAGGGGATGGAATTGATTTACAAGAATAAATAAAGATTTTTCATTTTACAATCAAATTCACCTTACTTTTTGCCCGCATGATCTTACAAAAAAGATATATATCTTCAATAAAAAAACTCTCTAGGAAGCGTCCGGGTCGATTTATTTCGAAAAATTTTAGTAAAGACTCGTTTTGATTCAAATGCAGAAGTACTACTTACCATCACCATATGTAAGTTAAAGGCGAACATATTAAAAGAATACACCTACTGGAAAGAGTTTATAAAAATAGTGTCCAAAATGAAGAACAGGGCACAGTACTTGAACACATTTGCTGGAGAGCTGAGAATAATACGAGAGAAACTCAGTGTCTAAATTCATCTGGCGGCTCGGGGAAGGCATTCCTCAGCAAAATCATATTTTCACAATTTCGAGCCCAAGGAAAAATGGCGCTTCGTGCCTTCGTTAGACCAGTCAGGATAATTTGGAATAAAATTACAAATTTGCTAATTGTAATGCCTTTGAAGACGGTAAAAACATATTTCCACTTTATACGAAAATCCCAATGGAAACATTTTAATGTGATTTTCATTGGAGATTTCAGCCATATTTTCCCCGCTATTTGAAACTTATTCAAACCCTTGATAGCACCTTTTTTCAGCTACGCACTGCAGAACTCTTAACTTAAAGTCAATGAAGCTTGATACAATTTACACATAATTCGTGCAAGCCACCACCGCAACATTGTGCTAACATCTTTGGTGTTAAAGGAGTTGTGTTAGAGGCGTTTAATTGCTCATACGCTTGCGCTCGCCCGAACCGATAAAAATTGTTGGTTACTTTATGCGCGGACATTAATACTTCAGTTTATTTGTATAGGTAAGACATTTTTGCATAAAATTAAAAAAAAAAAAAACAAGAACATACTTTAGACTTTAGTCGCACGGCGTAAAAGGCAGATAGAAATGCGATACGAAGAACCAGACTATGCTTTTCCGAAGGCTTTTGGTGTACCAAGTAACATCATGAGATAATTTTTTTTTTTCGAGTTAGATTCCGTACTCGTAGGTGGCCCACCAAAAAATCAAGTAACAGTAAATAAGTAAACACTATAAATTCAGTGGAGGCTATACAGAAGGATACAAACTAAATTAGGTTTAAAAGAGAAATAGTTGTATTTGAGATATGTATGTTTGCGGTGCTACAGAAAATTTAATTATATTACTTAACCTGAAAAATAGCCAAAAAACGTCTATTTTATAAGGTGCGTTTCATAATCCTAAGACACCGTTAATTTTTCAAAGTATTTTATTTTATAGATTTTAGAGGGAAATAAAAACTTTACACGCCGATTAAAGTAACAAAAGTTATCTGTCTTATTACAGAACTTCGAACTTTTTTTAATACATAAAGGAAATGTTTAGTAAAAACGTATTTCCAGGCGTTTCAGAATGATAAGACACTGTGTAATTAAAGTGATCGTTTAAGAAAAGTACACTTTTTTCAATTTTTTTTTCGTCGCCTAGAATACTTTAGTATTCTATGGAAGCACCATTTGCTTCCATTTGCTTTAGCGACGCAAAATAACTTTTTTTTCATCGATTTTGCTAACTTTTTACGTAAATTTACATCTACAGAAGCCCATTCTGCCTTAATTGCCGCTTTAAGCTTGTCAAATTGGCGATTGTTGGCGTAAACTCTTCTGACCGCTGGTGAGAGTTGTGTATTCTCTGAACTAATCAGTCAGGGCCAAGCAAGGATGTTCCCCAAGCGGGTATTCTTTCTCCGCTCCTGTGGTGCTTCGTCGTTGACTCTCTAGTAGTGGAGATGCAGGAACTCGGTTTTCCATGTCCAAGCATATGCAGACGATGTCTGTGCGCTAACATCGGATAAATCCTTAAGGAGAGGCTTTGCACGAAAGTGCAGAGGATGCTTGACAAAATCGATGACTGGTGCATGAGACTCGGTCTTTTCGCTAATCCGAACAGAACACAGCCATAGTCTTGTTTACGAGAAAACGGGAAATTGGATGAACTCAGTCTTCTAACGCACTGAAAGGTGTGAGCACCTTGCATTTCCTCTTTCTGAAGAAGTTAAATATCTAGGAGTAATCTTGGATAAGAAGCTGGCTTCGGAGGATACACAGCTTCACTGAAGGTGAATCGCGCATTGAGGATTTTTTCAGCAATGCCAAAGGAGCCCTTGGTAAAACCTGAGGTCTGAAACATGCTGTGGTCGTATGGATATACACAGCACTTATCGGACCAATCATCACTTACGCTTCTGTGGTCTGGTGGCGACGGAGCATGGTTAAATCCACAATCCGGGAACTATACAGGCTGCAAAGAAGTGTATGTTTATGCATCACGGGTACCATGAGTACAACCTCTGGTGATGCCCTAAATGCTATGCTCTATTTGCTCCCCTGCATCTTAAGATACAACAGGAAGCAATAAAAGCAATATGCAGACTCCATAAATATGGTTTCTGGCACGAAGACGGAACTTCAGGACACAGAGAAATCTTTAAGTTGCTATCTGAGCCGTATCCACTGTTTCGGCACCTAAAGACGACCTGATACCCACAGTATCATTTGGAAGGAAATTTGAGGTCAGCAATCCAGAATGCATGCAGGAGGTTTGACGGATATTTTCTTTACCGATGGGTCCAAGAATGGAATAGGGTCTGGAGCCGCATGGTACATAAACGATAGTAATAAGTATCACTATGCCATGGGGGGCATGGCAACTGTTTTCCAAACAGAAGGTTTTGCCGTCCTGAAAGTAGCCGAATGGATAATCGAGATGAGATGGAGCGGAAAACATATTGGAGTTTTCAGTGACAGTCAGGCTGTACTGAATGCCCTGCAAAACGCGAAGCAAACCTCAAAGATTGTTCAAGAATGTAAGAAGAAGCTTAATTCTGCCGCAAGACAAAACAGGCTTATACTTATATGGGTTCCGGGACACTCCGGTGTTCAAAGAAACGAAATTGCCGACGAATTGGTTAACTGTGGATCAGCGGTTCCCCCTTAAGGGCCAGAACCAATAATCGGAGTCAGTTCCGCAGGAATCATGAACTGGATCGGAGATTATGTAGCAATCTACATAAAAAGCGATGGTCCGGTCTAGAACACTGCAGAAATGCGAATTGTCTGAATGCAAGTCTGAACAAAAAACTGTCAAACTTTCAACTAAAACTAAAAAGGACAGACGTTCGGTTAATGGTCGGTATCATTACAGGACACAACCCATGGGGTCAGCATATGACCACCGTTGGAATCATTGAGGACCCAATGTGTTTGTTATGCTAGGAGGAGGCGGATAGCACTAACCACTTTCTCTGTGAGTGTCCTGCCTTTGCTAGAGCACGGCTACGAGTTTTGGGTTCCGATGTCATGAGAATGAGTAATATTCGTTCTCTAAAACTGGAGGGTTATTTACAGATTTGCCAAAGGATCAGGAAAATTCTCCGAGCACTAACTATCTCTATCCCTGTCTCTATCTCTATTTTTTTTTCATGCGAAAATATAACGTTTTTAAAAAGTAATATGAAAGAAGCCAGCACTAAAAATATTCCAAATAACTTACTGTGTCCCAGTTTGTGTCTAGGTGTTTTTCTGCTAACTGAAGACGCGCCAGCTTGTGCCGTGGCAAAAGGTTAATTCCTTTTCTTATTTTTGATAATTTTAAATGATTGCACCTCTGTAGTGTACACCAAACTGTGGTTTTTGAAACCTTATTTTGAACAATAGCGGCCAAGTTGGCGCAAGATTTAGTCGAGTTAGAAGCTTTTCTTATGTTTGCTCGCTGCTCTCGACTTGATAGTGGTAATTTTCTTCTAACGGGCTTCAAAATGTTGTAACTCACAGAACTCCGCAAAAAATTCCGGATAACACAACGACTTGTGCTTGTTTTTTTGCAATTAATTTGATTGACAACCCTAAAGCCTTGTAGGCTATGCTCTTCTTGTGATAATATTGAACCCCTCAACATTTGCATCATGCACCAACCCATGCGGCTACAGCGGCGGTGTAACTACTTTTCCTAACTTCCAATAAATACCTTGAAAATGGTAAATTTATTAATGCCTGGAAAGGGGTATCTATAACACCTATTTTCAAATATGGTAACAATGTTACTTCCAACTATAGACCAACTCCCAGTTATCAACATTATCAAAATTATTTTAATACGTATTAAACGAAAAATTATATTTCGCAATTAATTAATTATTAATTTCCGTCGGCTTGCCACTAATCTCGCTAGTTTCCCCAATACTTGTCTGTCTGTCTAATAAATGAGTTCAAGTTAATGCTATTTACACTAACTTTTCAAAAGCTTTTGATAAATTGAACCATTTTATTCTAATTGTTATTGCCAGCCTTGCTGCCCTATTGCACTTACTTCCCATCAACTTTTCCGTCATTTCCTGCCCAGCTCAAAGTGCAATCAGGTGAAAGGAATTTGGCCTCTGGAGGCAATCTCTCAAGGTACCTGGTAGCATTTTCAGGCAGTTAACAACGTATTTCTTCGAACTTCGAACAAATCTCTTTATCCGCAAACTAGAGTTTGAGAGTCGTGCTAGAGCAATCTTTCCAAATAGGCAGGATTGGATCGTGGGGAAAATCTGCACCGAAGCTTGCACCTCTATCTGCACTGACGGTTCCAAGACGAAATCGGGAGTCGGAGCAGCCAATTTATCTATCTCCTTTAAACTGTCGAATACTGCTAGTGTTTTTCAAGCAGAAGTCTTTGCTATCTTGCAGGCATGCACAATGCTTAGGGAACGGATGAGCGAGGGAGATATTAACATGGTGCAGAACGAAATTAGTAAACTCCTATAAAGATGAGATCAAATCTCTTGGGTGTGCAGGTAACACTTCTCTGATCTGGGTTCCAGGACATAGGCACATAGAGGGAAAAGAAATGGCTGATGAGCTTGCCAGGAAGGGGACTGAATTGGCCTCAGAGATCTCCTAGCCGGTCATCGGCAAACCCCTGACAGTTGTTAAAGAGGAACTGCACAAACTATTTCTCAGGAAAGCGCAGAAAAGATGGAGCTCCATTTCTTCATGTGCTATTTCGGAAACCCTTTGGCCCCAATATGATATACGAAGGACTCAGAAAGTCCTTTGACCTCCTTGCCATTCAATTTACAAACTCGTAGCTGTGTTCATCGGTCACTGGACTATCGGCACACACGCTGGAAAGCTAGGGTTACCGATTAATCCCCGTTGCAGAAGCTGTGGGGACCTTTCAGAGAAGGAGACTGTAGAACATTTTCTCTGTAAATGTCCGGGTTTGGCAGCTAGACGACTAAGGTCATTGGGAGCTCCTTTCTTCGACAGGCTGGGGCAGTGCGCCAATCTTAATCCAATCAATCTCCTCCATTATAGCAACAGCTCTGTCTGGCTGTAGATATCTGCCTGTTGTAGGTCGCATAACGGTATCAAAATGGCGCTTTAGTGCTACTTGAGGAGTACCAGGCCGACACTTCAACCATTTCACCTACCTACTTACCAGCCTTGGTTTTCATTCTGATTTAGTATCCAGGGGAAGATTTTACTTGTCGACGGATAAGTTTGAAGTAGTAACTAATAATGTTTCCTATTAATATTTTATTGCACCCTCTGTTGTCTATCATATTAGGCCCTCTACTCTTTGTTTTATTTATTTAGGACATATGCAATTTCTTTACATATTCCAAATATCTTTCATATGCCGACGATTTAAATAATGTCGATACCTTAACAAGGGAGTCTGCTACAAGGTTACTTCAATCGCATATTTATATATAATATAATGTTGATCAATGAGTCTCGTTCTCGTATTTCTACCTCATATTATATTGGCAAGTACTTACAGGGAGATTTGTTATTGGTGGAATTTTCGACCACGGCCGATACTAGTAGATACCAAAACCCCAACAAAGGTCCCACGGATTAAAAACTGCTGTCTGAATACCGACAATCATGCAATGGGAGTAATTTTAAAGCGCATTTAATAAATTTACTGAGTGTTGGGAAGTTGCTTGACGATTGCGATGCGGACGGTAGTGTGGCTGACCCCGATTAAGTCGCAAATTCCGGCGATGGCGTGCTGAATATTGTTTTATCGGATCGAAGTTATGTCAACGATAAGCCAGTAATCTGATAATAATAATATTATTATTTTTTTGCTTATTTTTTCTTACGAGAGATATAATAAATATGTTTTGCTTTTATTTAAATAATCAGGAATATAAGAAACAATAATCAGATGTTTAATTTACCATGATTTGAGTCCTTTGATTTTTGTATTTTTTTGCTTTTATCTTTCTATTTCTCCATTTGTCATATATATGATACCTAACTCATTATGCTTCTATTACCACGACTGTGCATAAAACATAGCAAATACGCTGCTTTTGAACGTAATTTATTCTGTCTATATATCTTGTAAATTAATATATTTTTTGCAAGGATATTGGCTGTAACGCAAATGCATCCACATACTTATATACCCACAAGAATGTACGTAGGTATGTGTAACATGACGTGATTTGTATTTTCTTACCTCAATTTGATTTACGCGAACCACAATTAAAAGTGACGTTAGTGAAACGGTTTACACAAATATGGTCGCTTTTATGGGCGCGTACTACGAACAGTATTGGTCAAAACTAAAGCAGCCTCGTTGGATAAGTTTTTCTTATTCGACATTTTTTTTGTGAAAACAAAGTTTTATAATTTTATTTTGTAACCTGTTCACCTTAGTGCCTGCACTATCAAGCCACCTAACCCTATGCGAGGCCTTTACTCAGGGCAACACTTTTATATCTTCTAGTCATAAGGGATATTAAATTATTATCTATAATTAAGAAGTGACCTTATGTTGCATTGCCATATTTGGAGACGTATTTTACACGCAAAAAAAAAAAAAAAAAAAAAGAGAAGTATATATTTCTAAAAAATATAGAACTGGACATGCTGCCTTTTTGCTTATAATTTTAATTAGCCATGTAGAAACGTCTTTTTAAAGAGGGCTCTCTTTCAAACAAGAAAAAATATTGCACTAATCTTTCGAAGAAAAAAAATTATATAAAAAATTTTCTTTTCAACTATGCCACTTTTTAAAAAAATGATCGACATTATTTGGTACTTATATTAAGGATATAACTCTGCTAAAAATTTAACCGATAAGCGATTATTTTGTTGAGGTTGAGGGGAAAAATGTATTTATGATTCGTTTTAGTTCAAAATCATTTTTATATATACCTAAAAATGAATGTTTGTCTGTATGTCATCGATGAACTCAAAAACTACTGGACCGATTATTATAAAAGTTGGTATATATATGTATTTTCTCACGGAGAAGGTTTATAGAATATGCTCATTGATGCCACTTGCCACCAGGTGGCGCTGCAGAGTAGCAACTTTTGCTCCGTTCAACCGATTGTCATAAAAATTAGTATGACCATGTATTTTTACACAGAGGAAACGAATATGATATGTTCATAGATGTAACTTGGCACCAGGTGGAGAATCCATGCTTTCATGGACAGCTCTATGTGGCTTGCTCACGTGTCGGAAAATCTTCTGATTTATTCGTCTATGCACCAGATCGGAAAACTAGAAATATTGTGTATCCCACAGCACTTCAATAAACATCGAATTGAAACTAAACTTTGCATTGTCACAATTTTTACGAAATAAACCAAATCAATAAAATGGTTTAGAATGAATTGAATATTTGTGTACTGATTTTTCTTTAAAGTTATTTTTCTTAAATTTATTTTAGTTTTTGGCGTAGCAACGCGCGCCGGGCACAGCTACTGTAATATATATTTTGAGGACATGGATCACCATTTAATAGAGATATAAGGAACAAATAATATATAAATTCATTAAAAACTTACACTCTCCCCTTTGTAGTTACCAACAAAATGAATTGCCAGCAGCGGCTGGAGATTATGTGGTCAACATGATAACTTCACGAAGGTATTTACTAATGACGGAACCAGAACAGCAAGGATGGTTGGATATGTAAGCCCTATATATGGTGCATGTTTATGATAAGAACATCGAGTCAATTGATTTCGTTGAAGCACTTCAGATTCAGATGAATATCCTGATTGCGTCCAAAATTAGGAAGAAGATTCAGGTATAGAAGCAGAAGCTCGTATTGAATATGACGCAGTCGCAGAAGTGGAATATGCAGGGTGACAAAAAATAACTGTATACAAACTTCTCTGTGCAATTAGATGAATGTAAAATTTTTTAGCGATTGCTCTTATTTTGTGTCCTGAAATACAAAAAAAAGTCTTCGTTTCTGTTCAAGCTCTTTTTAAATACTTTGTGTAACGATGTCAAATAGTCGCTCAGCTATTATAGCCCTGCATCAGCTAGGAGCGGCCGCCGTAGCCGAATGGGTTGGTGCGTGATCACCATTCGGAATTCACTGAGAGGTCGTTGGTTCGAATCTCGGTGAAAGCAAAATTAATAAAAACATTTTTCTAATAGCGGTCGCCCCTCGGCAGGCAATGGCAAACCTCCGAGTGTATTTCTGCCATGAAAAAGCTCCTCATAAAAATATCTGCCGTTCGGAGTCGGCTTGAAACTGTAGGTCCCTCCATTTGTGGAACAACATCAACACGCACACCACAAATAGGAGGAGGAGCTCGGCCAAACACCTAACAGAAGTGTACGCGCCAATTATTTATTTTTTTTTATCAGCTAGGAGCACCACGCAACTGCGAGTTAGCACGGAAGCTTGGAATTGCACGTTCATTGGTTAATCGTGCAATCGAACGATTTAAGGAGCTTGGTAATGAAGGTGACCGTCCTGGAAGAAGAAGAAAACGAACTGTTAACACTTCCAACAACCAAAAAATCGTCAAAAAAAGAGTTCAACGAAATTCTACGGTCTCGATGAGGAAAATTGCTCGTGAAAAAAAGAACTTGGACTTAAGCCTTATAAACAACAAAAATGCCAGCTGCTCACGGATGAAAACAAGAAAGTAAGACTCGAAAGATGTCGCTAACTTCAACGTCGGGCTGCAGGTACGGGCTGGAAAAAATCGTCTTTACGGATGAGAAGCTGTTTACCGTTGAACAAGCTCACAATCATCAAAATGACAGAAATTGGTCTACAGAAGCCCCTGGACCTTCGTCCATTGTTGAACATCGTCAAAATCCAGCCCACAGAGCAAAAACAACCCAAGAGTGGTGCAAAGCCAATTTCCCCTCTTTCATTACTT